>CBVK0100623442.1:0-10726 GCA_900067695.1 Picea abies | reverse complement strand
ATATATATATATATATATATATATATATATATATTTATATATATTTATATTTATTATAAAAATAAATAAATAATGTTATTAAAATCAAATTATTATTTTATTTATTTTTAATGGAAATGTGATGTTGTATGACAAAATCTAAATTAAACGAAAGAGAGAATGAAAATAAAGTAAAAACATTACTTTCCAATGATTTATATTATGAAAATGTATTAAAAGTATAAAAACCATTAAACAAAATTCTTATTCAATAAATTATATATAAAAAATTTGTTTTAAAATTTTTAAATTACTCTCTAATAAGTTATACTTTAAAAATATAAATTATGTTTTTTTTTTTAAGATTTTTCTCCTAATAAATTATATATAAAAAAATTGTTTTAAAATTTTTAAATTACTCTCCAATAAATTATACTTTAAAAATATAAATAATAAGTAAGTTAAATAAATAAATATGTTTTTTCAATAAATTATACTTTAAAAATATATAATTTTTTTTTTTTCTAAAAATACTTACCTTAAAAGATACATTAAAATCTTTAATAAACAATTTCTTATTTCTATAAAAAAAAAAATTACCATTTCATAAGACTCAATTTTAAAACAAATTAATAAAATATAAGAAAATTTTCACAAATATTTTTCCTCACACATATATCAAATTTTTTACTTACAAATTTTTTAAAATTCTAAAAACTTTCTCTAATTTTTTTTTTTTTTTTTATAAATTCTAAAAACTCTATATATTTAGTGCTGAACATAAAATATTAAAATTTTATAATGAATTATTATGATGTAAATAACTAAAAATGTTTTAATAGTTTTTAGATGTTTAATTAGATGATATGAAATCATTTTAATGTTCAAAAGTTTATAAGAGCACTTTGTTCTAATTTGTTTATACTTTAAAATGTTATGGAGAAAACTAATATATCACATCTTTTATTAGTAGATTTGTTTATTTAAAAAAAGTTTTGAAGACTTCAATTTACATTTGACATTGTGAATAGTTACTAACACTTTGATTTATCCAATTTTACTTTACTTCTATTTTGTTTTTAGTCTATGCACAAGTAATACATTATTACAAGTTTTAAGTGTTTTATAATTACTTTAACTTTGTGTCTTGGATTGCATACACCTATTACATTAAAACAATTTTAAGAGGCAGGTATAAACAACTTTGCTGTTAATTTCACTTGTTTGTTAAGAATTTAGTGAAAAGATCAAGTTTTTAAATTTTAAATTGATCTTTCTTCCAATTGAGTAGACATTTGATGGACTTGTCTTATTGCTATATTTTATGAAGCCATCACATGCATGCTTTGAGTAGTTGTGATTTAAGATTGAATTAGAGTTTCAATATAAGCACAAGAACCCTATGAGTGAGTTGTCCAAAGCTAAATGAATGACATTGTATATAGGTATGTAATTAGTTGTGTTTAGGTTTGAGTTTATGCACATGGAACTTGCAGGACATTGTATTTACTAATGAAAGCTTCATTCCTAGGACTCCATTATTTGATATATATATATATAAGATTTGCCTTATGTTAAAAGTTTGAGTGGAAGCATGTTGTTAGATTGTACTTGTTGTCGGTTGGCTTTCATGTAAAAGTAGTTGTGGTTGAATTGTTGGAAATGAGGCCTTTGAGCAGAGCATTGTAATTCTCATTCACATTGGAGTGTTTAACTCTTTGTTGATAGCTAAAGCAATGCATATATATTTATCAATTGTTCTTATGTATTTACATGCACATATAAGCGTTGGGTATCTCCACCACTTATTGTTATTGCATGAGCTTTAATGATTAGTGGATAGTTGGTGTGGATATCATTAATCACATGAGAAGATATCCATTTCCTTGTTTGAATCAAGAAGTCATTGAGACTAGTATTGTTGAGTAGTGTTGTAGAGAAGTTTGCACCCAGACTTGCAATATGGAACATAGGCCATGAAATCAATTTTGAAGGAAGATAACTCAACATCATACATAGTTAGAGACTTGATAGTGATTGGCATATTGAACAATAGAGATTCATTTTCTATTGCATTGCCATTTGGTTTCTTGTGTGCATGTTACATAGAGGAAGGAGGCAAATAATCAATCATGAGCAGAGGTTACATAGAGAAAATGAGTCTCCTAGCCAATTTGAAAATAAAGATATTTGTACAAGACTGAGAATAGAGGACTAGATGTTATTTTTGCAGAGGATCCGTTTTGGTGAAATGAGTGGGCTATAAGTCCCTTGTTTACCGATCATAAGGTATCATAGTAGTTGAAAACAAATCCTTGACCAAGATGCAACTGCTATAACTTTGAAGAGAAATAAGACTCGACATGGGTAAATCAAATAGAGAAAAGTTGGAAGACATAGGCCATCAATGTTCAACCTCAAGAAGAGCATAGGCACTTGAAGGAGAAAGTCCATATGTATGACCACTAGATGAAAAATATGGAGAAAAACTTTGATACCTCGATAAGACTACTGCCATTGCTAAAGCACCAAATTGATGAACATTGGGACTCCGTCACCATGGTTATGGCGGATTGGGACAAGAGCAGAGCTTAAATTATATAACTATGAGAGAAGGTTATCTAGATGCATAACTAGCAAGAGGATATTCTCACTTAGATGATGTCTCAGTTTCAACTAGAGTAAATAGAGAAGGAAGAAGCACTGGAAAAGCTACAAGAAGCAAAGTCACCTTCCATTATAACTACCAAAGCCATCACCATGACTGAGACAACTTTTCTAATCTCACCCTATAAGACATTTCTCAAGAACCTTTTGGTGAATTTGAAAATCATACCAAAGGCATTGGGTCCAAGCTACTAAGGTGGATGAGCTACAATGGACAAGGGATAACAAGAGAAGACAAGACATCCTAAGCCCCATTGCAGCTGAATTGGGGGCCAAGCATGAAGGCCTAGGTTTTGATGGCGGAAAGGAAAAGGCCATGAACAACAAGACCACATTTGTGAAGGAAAAATATATGGTATAGTTGGATTTCTCATTCAAAGGAAGAGCACCAACAAATGAGGGTGGGAGCACAACACCATTCCATCCTTCTTGTGGCAAATTACAGAAGAGCAATGGTAAGGAGAGTGAAAATATTCATCTTGCACTATCACTTAAAACAAGTGGCAAGGAGATCAACTAAAACAAGAAGAAGAAGACCAAGAGGCCTGCATCAAACAAGAAATCCCTTTTTTATCACTACTACAAGAAGAAATTCCATTGAGTTGCTAGTTATTTGTACATAGAGGCATGTTACTTATCTGGGAAGAAAGGCCATGTTGAGGCATCTTGCTGGGAGAAGCAAGCTACATACCACAAGCCTGAATGGTTTCAGAGGAAGAATGGTAATAAGATTTCCCCAATCCAACAACAAAATCAGAGGAACATGGAGAGAAGAACTATGGAAAGGATCCCATGTAGCAACAACAATAATTTTTTCCACCACTGCTAGTTGAGTGGACATTAGGAAGAAAAAATTTGGCAGTTTCATCTGAAGCTTCACCCCAAGAACCACACAACCAAGAGAAGAGTGTGGAAAGTGAAGCCTAAAGAAGATAGAGAACTCACTACGTCTCCAACCCAAGGAGAAAAATATATCAAAGGAGTGATATAAGAACATGATGTTCGTATCATCATTGAAGAGGACAATGGGTTGATGCAAAAAACGAAGGCATCCCCATTCCAATTGTTACCTATAATATTTCAAAAGAATTTTCCCTTCATGGAGATGTATTAAAGATTGGTGTAGGGAGGTCAATGACAGTCCCTTGTCCTTGTACTGTCCAAATCTTGAGGCATTCCATCATCCTCAAAACTATAGCCTATTGATGATTGTCCCCTACAACCATATGTGTGTAGGATTTGTTGAATGCTTTGGGCAGGAGGAGCTATGATTGCACACTAAGGAGGTCATTCATGTGACATTTTTGTAGAGATAGAGTGTTGGTAAGCATGTGCAAATAGTAGAGGGTTGTTTGTATCCTGGGAAGAAATTGGTCGCAACAGAAGAGAGCTTTTCATATTAGCCCCTCTTTTTGATTTGGTTTCGAAATGAATAGTAAAAAAATCCTAAACATTGGATTTCAGGTTTCTATTGGTGATAAAATCTTCTATTTTTATTCCATTGATTGGTAGTTTAATTCCATAGAGGATCCATTTTGGTGAAGCGAGTGGGCTATAATTCCCTCATTTACAGATTATAAGGTATCAAAGTAGTTGAATCCTTGACTATGACACAACTATTATAACTTTGAAGAGAAATAAGACTCAACGTGGGTAAAACAAATAGAGAAAGGTTGGAAGACCTATAGGCCATCAATGTTCAACTTCAAGAAGAGAATAGGCACTTGGAGGAGATGGTTCAAGTGAATGAACACATGATAAAAATGATGGAGAAGAACCTTAGGACCTTATAAGATTGTTGCCATTGCTAAAGAACCAATTTGATGAATGTTCAGATTCCCTCACTGCAGTTATGGTAGATTGGTACAAGATCAGAACTCAACCTGTATAACTAGGAGAGAAGGTTATCTAGATGGATAGCTAGTAGGAGGATATGCTCAATCAGATGATGGCTCAGTTGCAACTAGAGTTAATAGATAAGGAAGAAGCACTGGAAAAGATAAAACATGTTTTCTAAGAGACCAAGGAATCAAATCCACCTTCCTTTGGCACCACCGAACCTAACATAATGATTGAGACAACTTTGGTAAGCTCACCTTCCTTAGAAATTTCTCAAGAACCTTTTGATGAATTTGAAAAGCATACTAGAGGCATTAGGTCCAAGCTACTAAGGTGGATGGGATACAATGGACAAGGGCTAGCAAGAGAAGACAATGCATCCTGCACCCCACTATAGCTGAACTGAGGGCCAAGCATGAAGGCCCAAGTTTTGATGACAGAAAGGAAAAGACCATGAAAAACAAGATCACATTTGTGAAGGCAAAAATATCACAGAGTTGGCCTACTCATTCAAAAGAAGAAGAACAACAAATGCAGGTGGGAGCACACCACCATTCCATCCTTCTTGTGGCAGATTGTAGAAGAGCAATGATGATGAGAATGCAAATATTCAACTTGCACTAGCACTTAAAAGAAGTGGAAAGAAGATCAAGTAGGACAAGAAGGATAAGACCAATAGTTCTGCATCAAACAAGACATCCCTTATTTCTCACTGTTGCAATAAGAAATGCCATTGAGCTGCCGATTGTTTGTACATAGAGGCATGTTCATTATGTGGGAAGAAATTCCATATTAAGACATCTTGCTGGGAGAAGCAAGCTACATGCAACAAGCCTAAATGGTTTCATAGGAATAATGATAAGAATATTTCCTCATTCCAAAAACAAACTTAAAGGAACATGGAGGGAGGAGTATATCGAGCAGTCCATGTAGAAACAACAATCATTTTTTCCACCACTTAGTTGAGTGGACATTAGGAAGAAAAATGTTGGTGACTTCATCTAGAGATTCACCCTAGGAACTGCACAACCAAGAGAAGAGTGTGTAAAGTGAAGCTTAAAGAATATAGAGAAATCACTACATCTCTAACCCAAGGAGCATAATCCATCCAAGGAGAAATAAAAGCATAGGAGATCTATTTCACCATCGAAAAGGACATCCGGTTGACACCAACAACCAAGAAATCCACATTTCAATTGTTACCTACAATATTTTAGAAGAGGTTTTCCTTCATGGAGATGTATCAAATATTGGTGCATGGAGGTCAACGATAGTCCCTCATCCTTGTACCATCCAAATTTTGAGGCATTCCCTCATCCTCAAGACTGTATTTTGTTGATGATTGTCCTCTACAACCATACACGTGTAGGATTTTTGAATGCTTTGGGTAGAAGAAGGTGTTATGATTGCACATGAAGGAAACCATTCAAGTGATGTTGTTGCAGAGACAAAGTGCTCGTAAACAAATGAAAATAACAAAGGGTTGTTTCCATGTCACAAAGAATTTGGTCCTAGCAGAAGAAGGCATTCCACACATCCTCTTGTGGAATTTCTACGTGATGGCATAACTTGTTGGGATCACACCAAACAAAAAATTCAACTTGGCTTCATTGACCGTCGAGATGGATCATCTCCAAGTCTAAATAAAAGAGAATTGCATGTTGTGGACCGTTCATTATAAGGTCGTAGATCTAACGATAGAGATTATGTTAGGGTTTTTTGCCCTAGAAGGAAACCCTCTTTTATGAGGGAAATGTATTGCGGCTATGTAGGTTGACAAGTATTGTATTATGAGAGAGGAGATTGTGAGAGAAAGAAGAGGAAGTTACAACGAGTTTTGCTGTAGGTTGTATCCCTTCATTTTGCTAGATAATAATAAAGAAAGGACCTGGCAATTTCTCTGGTGGATGTAGCCCACACTGGGTGAACCACGTAAATCCGTGTCTCTCTTGTATTGTGTATCTTCTGTGTTTTATTTCCGCATTTGTTTTATTTTATTGCTCCACGGTCCTGTTTTTCTAACAGAAGATGGGAATGAATTCTAATGAAAGAGTTTGGATTTAAATATTGGTCAAAGCTAAGATTCGATGCGTATACTTCTACATTGCAAGAACAAGCAAGAAAAAACCTAGAGCCAGAGCCATAGCTAGAGCTATAGCCAAGAGCTAGAGTTAGAGCCATGTTCTAGAGAAGCATACAAAAGACATATTGATCAAGATTTGGTCCTTTAATCTTTTGGAGACCAACAAACTTCTCAATGGGTAAGTATGATCTGAAATGGATATGAACACCATAGTGTGACTTAACACACAAAATAATTTCGATAATTAATGAAGGTATAAGAAAAATACAATGCGACATTAAAAGTTTAATGTAAGAAAAAAATTGAGTGAGAAAGGATAAATAAAAATAGGAGAAGAGAGCTTAGGATGGGAAATGAAAGGTCAGGTCTGTTGGCCTTCCCATAACCCATAACATTGCCTATAACTTGTTGTAATTCCACTCTAAAAGGGATTTTTGTTGTCCAAGAGGTGAGATGTAAAGGAGAATTTGTGTAAATTGTTGCATGGCCCATGAGTCTATGGTCTATGATTACAAACCAAAGATTGTCAAAATGAAGACCAAGCAACCATTTGATGCTAGGGATTTTTCCTTTGGGTTTCTCTAGGTGAAATATTGTGTCTTTGCGTGATGAAATTTTCTTGATGGTTGGATTCTAATTCTTTGAGAGAGATCTAGTAGCTCTTAATCACTTTCAATGTGTTGTTTGTAGTTGAATTCATGATTAAAATGGACAATTCCCCACTGTAATTATGTTAGCATCACTCATAAATTCATTTTTCCATTAATTCTTTGTGAAAGCCAACATCTATTTAATAATCTTCGTCTATAAGACCATTGGTTGTCATGAGATCATTGTTGCAATTAATTGGCTAAGTTTCCAAATTTTTCCCTAAAGAACACCACAAATGGTGATGATTGAGACCATTTAGGGTTGGATAGTCCATATGCAACAAATTTATTGATATCAGAGAGCCATACACAACACAATCTTATTCCTCACAGTCGTACACTCTGATTGAAGGAGAGTAGGAATTCATACATAACATAGATGTCGGAGAACAATAACAATCCTGCTGCACAACATTCAATGTTGTGGTGGATGGTGTATATACCGTCAAATTACCTTGGTATATACATCGAGATATATCTGACGGTGTATATACCACCTATTGCATCATTGAATGTTGCATAGAAGGTTGGTTATTGTTCACCATAGATGTCTTCAACGAGTCGTACACATTGATTGGTGGATATATGGAGACTGTACGATTTGTACATGACTAAGGAAGGTTTCCTCTCATTTCCTTGAGGTGAGATGATTGGTGGGTGAGTGCAATAAGGGATGTGTTGGGTTGTGTGTTGAGTGGTGGAGTTTATTCATTAAGAATTCAGTGAGACCATGAAGTTTTTAAATTGCTCTTTCTTCCCATTGAGCGGCCATCCGATGGACTTGTCTTATCGCTATCTCTTATGAAGCCATCACATGCATGCTTTAAGTAGTTGTGTTAAAGATTGAATGAGACTTTGAATATAAGCACAAGAAACCTAAGAGCATTGTATTCCTCATTCATGCTGGGCTGTTTAACTCTTTGTTCATAACTAAAGCAATGCATATATATTTATCAATTGCCAATTTGTATTATCATGCACATATACGTGTTGGGTAGCTCTGTCACTTATTATTATTGCATGATTTTTAATGATTAGTGGAAAGTTGGTGTGGCTATCATTTAATCAAGTGAGAAGATATCCATTACCTTGTTTCAATCAAGAAATCATTGAGACAAGTATAGTTGAGTAGTGTTACAAAGAAGTTTACAGACAAACTTGCAATCTAGAACAAAGGCCATGGAATCAATTTGAAAGGAAGATAACTCGACATCATATAGAGTTAGAGACCTAATGTTGATTGACATATTGAACAATAGAGATTCATTTGCCATTACATTGTCATCTAGTTTCTTGTGTGCAGATTAAGCAAAGAAAAGAGATAGATAATCAATCTTGAACAAAAGTTACATAAAGTACATAAACCTTATGGCCATTCCAAAAATATAAAACCTTATACAAGAATAAGAAAAAAAAACTAGAAGTGAGTTCCACAAAGGATTCATGGTGGTGAAATGAATGAACTATGAATCCTTTGTTTATGAATTACCATCTCTACAAAGATTTTATAGAGAATTTAATTATAAATTATGTGGAATCTTGAGTAAATGATATTTGGATTTATTCAAAAATTTTTAAAAAATATTATCATAGATATCCCACTTTCAACGTATCATTGAGCACTCGATGTCCATTGTTCAATGATCGATACAAACACTAACATCCCAATGTACTCGAATGAAATGCTATAATGAAAGTTTATTTCTATGGGATAGATGGGTCTTTGAATAAATCTTTTAACAATTTTTCATGTCCTCTTCTTCAACCTCCACCCCACTTCTTACAATTTTTCAATAATAATTAAGTCTATGTCTATGTGTTATTTTCTATGATAATTAGGACTACGTGCTTACTTTTATGAAAGTAAACATGGTTTTTTATAACTAAATCTAATTTTCATGATAGTTAGGACTATGTGCTTACTTTTATGAAAGTAAACCTAGTCTTTTGATAACTAGCTATATGTGCAAACTTCTTTGTAAGTATTATACATGGTATGTAAAATTATTATGATTCTGTTGACTTTTTTGAAATTATTCAGGATTGGTATGCAAAATTATTATGATTATATGATAATGTTAATATATTTGTTATGTTTTTACATTGATGTCGTTTTCTATAAATTTGAGAATAAATATAAATTTTAAAAAGAAAATAGATTTAGATTATAATAACCTAAATAATTTAAAATAAACAATATAATTTATATTATGTGAATATAAAATTTATTTTTTAATAATTAATTGGGTCTAGTTAATGTGGTTGTGAGATGAGGTGTTATTTTTTTAATTTAAGATTTATTTTTATTAATGACATGTTGATTTTACATTACATTTTGTTAGATAATTGTTTGGTTTCCATATTGTTATTACTATAACAATTGTCCACTACATAAAATTTAGAAAGCAAATGCATAAAAATATGCAAAACAATTTGGGTCTTTGGTGGTGAGATGAGAAAGAAGAAAAAGAAGTTGAGATGAGGAAGAGGAAAATGAGAAAATGACATTGAAATGAATAAGAAGGAAATTGACTCTATTGAATTATCCAATTTCATTATCGTCTCAAAGAATTGAGATATATATTCTTATTGTAGTTATCATTTGTCCAAATTTAAAATTTATTTACTAAACATGGTCACATTAGTTTATGAAACTATTAATGAATTCTAAATTTCTTAAACGGAAAAACTTTCTTTACACAAATTAATTTTTATTATTTTCAATTTATTACATTAATTTTTTTTATTATATTCCATTTATTACATTAAAATGCCCCAATTCTTCTATTTGTAACCCATTTGTCTCTGCGATTCTATTAATTTTAGTTCCCTTGTGACAGTTTTAGACTTGAGAGTCATGATTAATTCTTTTCCATGCTCGGCGGTGGAGTGCTTGGGAACAACGTATTTTAAACCGTCATATTAAAATGCATTAAACATCCATTAAATCACCCTATCTTGTTTTAGTAGGGATTAGTCTTTCGTACCATGTTGATTGAACATTTGGGGTGCTGGATAGATTATATTTTGGATAAGATTTTCTTTTAAGCTCTGGGTGTGACCGCTTTGAAAGCTATCACATCCAGTCACGTTCACTTACTTGTTGACGAAGATACCTACACACACGTTACGAAGGGCCCATACTAACACAAGTGGGAGGGCGGACTGAGCTCCGTACGCCCTACCAGGTTTAGGTTTTCTATTTGCTGCTGATACTGGATAGTTTTGTTTTAAACACACCTTTATCCGTTGCAGCCGACCTATTTTGTGTATAAAAACATGCTTCCATTGAATCGCAAACACATACAACACTGTACTTTGTGTTCTGCAAATTGGTTCCTCTTCCTTACGACAGACGATCATTGAATTGCAGCTTACATTCGATATATTCTCCTACTCTCACCATGAATCCAGAAATTCCTCCTGCAGCTCTGCTTTTCGGGGTAAAGGTTGCGGCAGCCAAGAAGAAGTGTAGAGCGTACGTGACTTTCTTGGCTGGATGTGGCGA
>CBVK0100623440.1:0-15124 GCA_900067695.1 Picea abies | reverse complement strand
AACTGCAAAAGGTTGTTGCACTTTCAACAACAGAGGCAGAGTATGTTGCTACTACAAAGGCTAGTAAAGAGATGATTTAGTTACAAAGGTTTATGGAGGAATTGGGAAAGAAGCAGGAGAATAGTAGGTTGTATTATGACAGTGAGAGTGCAATTGATCTTGCAAAGAACTCAGCCTTCGATTCAAAGACTAAGCATATATAGTTGATGTACCACTTCATACGATCCACCTTGGAAGATGGACATTTGAAGTTGGAAAAGATAAACACTAGCCAGAATCCTACAAACATGTTAACAAAGGGAGTAACCTGAGAGACACTGAGTTCCTGCTCAGTTTCAGTTGGTCTTCACACTACTGCATTTGGGTCAAATTCTGACGGAGCATTCAACACAATTGCCACTTTCTATTGTCGGAAGACCGACAAACCTTGGACCCCCTCAAACGTTGTTTCACATGACGTCGTTTTTTCGACGATCTAGTTTTCGTCTATATTGCGACGTTATATGACACCACGTGTCATTATAAATTGGATTGTCCAGCGCCATATTGACATCGTAAGACCGAAGTTTCAAACATGGCAAGACCGACGTTTCAAACGTGGCAAGTGAGACGTGTAAAATGTGGCAAGTGAGATGTTTAAAATGTGGCAACACTGATGTGTAAAACATGGCAAGTGAGACATTTCAAACGTGGCAAGACCGACATTTCAAACATGGCAAGACCAATGTTTCAAATGTGGCAAGTGAGACATTTTAGACATGGCAAGAGAGACGTTTCAAAGGTGGAAAAAGAGACGTTCTTAAGGTGGCAAGAGAGACGTTTCAGAGGTGGCAAGAGAGACATTCTGAAGGTGGAAAGACTGATGGGACAAGGTATTAGCTTCGACGTGGTTGCTATGGGAGCAACAATCTTGGAGGTGGAAAGAGAGACGTCTTGGACGTGGAAATAGCGACAGGAAGAGAGTGAAATATGTCACAATTTCCACCTTTGTGTAGGTATTTAAAAAAAAAATACAATATCAATATCAAGACCTAATAGTCATTCCAAGCCCAAAGGAGGAGTAAGTCATATAGGTGTCATCTAGTGACAACATACATGGAAATTTCTTCTTTCTTCATTAACATTTTCTTCAAAATTAAATTTATGACAACGAAAAGAGAGAACTTGTTTGCAACCTTCAATGCACACTTTAGCTTCAGTCACTTCAACATCCATGCTATCTCTCCTTTCACTCTCAAGCCATGTGGGAGATTGCATCTCCATTTCATTTAACTTCAAAGCTTCATCATCATTTATGACAACAATTTCTTCATAAGGATGGTCTTTGAATTCAGCCAAATGATGCAGAACAGGAGGCACACATTCATTCAACAATTCTGATACTCATTTTGAGCAATATGTATCATTGACAGATTGTTGTTCATTGTTGATGAATAGACAAATATATTCTTCTTGAAGCTACGCTTCATCTTGTTCTTCAAGCTTTGATTCACCTTCAACATTCTGCCCATCTAGTACCTGAGAACAAGTCATAATCATAACATCTTCTACCTTCACACTATGAACTCTAATGTTGGGGACTTCATCATCACTTAATTCCTCACTATCATCATCCATCCATTCTGATTTATGGCTGTGTTGTTCCTTTTCTGCCAATAAACTTCATATTCTCCAGGTTTCCCTCAAGAATTCATGAATATTATTTCAAATGTTGGCATTGAATCAATGCCTCCTTACTCAAGAAACAATGGTATTGGGATTCTGTGACATCCCCACACGAGGTATTTGAAAAAAATCTTCATCATCATATCCTCATGTTGAAGTTCAAAATTTTCTGCAAAGGTATAGAAATCCTCAACGTGCTATTTTGCATAATCACCATTTCCATCAATTCTTGGGATAAAATCTAGCCATTTTGAGGCAGCAGGAAGAAGATTTGGATATCTGTGAATAGTAATGAAATTTAAAGGGGCGTAACTCCTAGCCAATAACTTTTCAAAACTCATTTTTCAACATTTCAACTACCAATAGTAACAATACAGAAATTAAATCATACCTTTATTATGGAGTCACCAAAAGAGTGTTGAAAGGTACTTCTTCTCTTTGATGTCACAAGTGAGAAACTTCGACAATAGAAAAGAAGAACAACTCAATCCTCATTGGAGTCACTAGATGAGCCAAAAGATCTTCAACAGATATAACTCTTCAAAGTTGTTGTAGTAGATCTACTAATTTCAAGGACTTAGCCTTGTCTTTGGCAAGTGCTCCAATTTTGTTTACATCCAAACGTGCACTGTAGTAGTCAGTGGAGACTCAGTGCAACTCTAGACCTAAGTCACTTGACACATCCAAAAGGGGCCAAGTGTCTGTATCCGCGGTGTCCATGTGAAGACACGCTATGGTACATGTCAAACATGTGATCAAGATGTGTCATGAGTGCAGGACACATCACCAAACCATATCGGACACCTTCCTAAGCATGTGTCACAATTTTCAGACATGTGCCCTGTGTAAAGCATCCCACGGGAGATAAAAAGGGTTTTGTTTTGTGATTTTAGTTGTTCATTTGACTTTTGAACCAATGTTAGAGCCGACCACTTTTGATGAGGACAATGAGGAGCCTCTTGATGAGTCATCCTCCACACCAGCAGATGGAGCAGTAGAGCTTGGATTGGGCATAGAGGAGGATGAGGATGGATGACAGGACAGTGGTAGTGATGTTGATTATGACATGGAGGAGGACTATTGACACTGATAGTGACTCTAATATCTATGAGATATGAGATTGCTACCTGTTTTGTATCTAGATTCCACTCTCTTGTATTTTGGAGTGGAATTCCCTCAGCATCTATGTAATACATTTTTATTTTGATGACTTAAAGACTAAATTTAATGAGAAATCTACAAACTGCTATTTAGTATTTATGGTTCTATTTTATGGTTCATTCACATTGGTTCTAAATTCTAATGTTACATGTATCATATCATTGTATAATTTATATCATGTATCTGTATGTCTATTTTGTATGTTCTATGAGTATGATGTTTAGAGTTTGATTGATTTGTATAATGTATCTTTTTCGAAGTTCATGATGTATCACTAATCAATATCTACTATCAATGTTTTGTCTATTTCAGTGATTTTTAATATTTTGTCCCTCATGTCCTGATTTCAGTGGTCGTCATGTCCATATCGGATACTCATATTCCCATGTCCTCCGTGTCTTCATGTTAAGTGACTTAGCTCTAGACACAACACCCATTGTCACCTCAATGTTCATGCCTCTCGCTTCGAGTTGGTTCATGCTAACACTAGGGGGGTATCCCTATCTCTGCCTATGACCTATGGATTGGGTCAATGGACAAATGAAGTACACAAAGGAAGAACTAGCAATTCTATGGAGGGATCCAAAGACTAGTGCCTTCCATGGGCCGTGATGTCAAATAGAAACAAGAGCCCACGACGGTGCAACTCTAGACACAATGACCATTATCACCTTGAAGTTCATTTCTCTTGCTTCGGGTTGGTTCATGCTAACACTAAGGGGGTATCCGTAGCTCTACCTATGACCTATGGATTGGGTCAATGGGTAGATGAAGTACACAAAGGTAAAACTCGTAATTCTATGGAGGCATCTGGAAGATGAGTGTCTGCCATGGGCCATGGAATCAAATAGCAACAAGAGCTTGTGTTTGTGTGGTAATGGAGAACTGCATTGAGGCATCCTGCAAAGGATGAATGTCACTAGAGCAATGTGACAAACCTAGTGATCAACACTGAAAAGATAGCCCTATCTTGGTTGTTCAAATCCAATCAAAGGGAAATTTCTTTGCCCTACCAACACTTGGGGTTTGGATTCTTGGAATAACCAATCATATTTGCAAACAACTTCAGTAAACCAACAAAGAAACATCCACAAAATCTCATAAAACTAACTCGATTACATAAAATGAGAAGACTGCAGACATTAATGACACAATTCAATACACAATAAAAGAGAGAGTTTACAGATCAAGTGTTCAAATTTTTATTATTTATCAGGACCTTTGGTAATTACAAGTAAATTTGAGATTCAATCTCAGGGGATCCAATCCTGTTACAGTTAAGTTTTCTCATTTTATAGAACTCTGCCTCCTTGAAAACTGCACCCTAGGTATGAGAAAGGATGTGCAAGATGTCCAAAATAGAATAGAAATGAAGTGTAACTGCTGAATTCCACAACTATCTTCACTAGTCTCTTGCCTAGAAAACAAGGCATGGGAGATTAGATATTCTCTTGCTCTGAACTATGGCAGCTAAGTATCAATGTTGTCTACAACGATGATTTATACAACACTTGATTCCACAATACTCTAACAAAGAATATCACTGATAAGAACATGCCCCTTCAGTTTTTTTCTTCTACAAGGAGAGGGTCGCTTCAACACCATCATAGAGGAGAACATACCATGGTCACTTGTTGTTAATCTAACACTCAAAGATAACAAGAAGGATATTGATCAGTGTGTATTCCCCTGGAATCAATTCCAACAATTATAGGAGAAGTCTCATAATACTAAATCATGCCAGCATAAATAAAGACAAGCAACACCCCAACAACAAATGAATTATATTGATCCAGCTCATAATTGAAGAGAAGAAATAGTTTCCATGTCTCATTGCCCAGTGTTAATAAGTGTATCATGCAATGGATCCAACACATCAATGGACAGTAATATTTCTATCTCCCAATTAACTTAACGTATTAGTGTTGGCTACAAGCTGTAACTTAACTCAGAACGCTGTGGAAGGAGTAACTACAATGTGGTTTCACCATTTTTAATAGAACCCCACTCTATATTATAATTCCAGCCTTCCACAAACTATTGAATGATAATCAATGTTGTCCCATTAATCTGAGGGTCAAGTTTACCGAGTTTAGTTCCAGATCAAATTTGAATTATTGAGTGGAAAAATCTTGTATCTTTCAAAAGCAACCTGAAATGGACTATGTAATCAAAATTACGTTGAAGTAATACTAAGTAAGGAATCAAATCTACTGCAGAATATCACAATTCAATCATTTTGATCCCAAATTTAAATATGCAAAAAGACCTCTATTCAAAAATTATATGCATAGTTTGTATAGACAAGACACCCAACTTAGCCTTTAAGGCACTCTTGTTCATCAATAATATTAGCATATAGAGAAACAATCCATATAGAGAAACAATCATAATTAACACCTTTCACAAAACACAAATCAAACAGGATTTGAACCTGGGTGGAGAGGATAACAACTCCTCTTAACCTCTCAAGCTAGACCCAATTGACATCCAATAATCTCAATATACCTCAAATGAATTAGGAATAAAATTCTTGAAAATTTCTATAATGGTGTTGGAAAAGCATGCTGGTGTATTATCTAGAAAAAAAGGTATCCTCTAGTATGCATATGCTCCCCACTCAATTGAAAAAGTGGTGAGTGGTTGGTCCTTTTCCATTATAGACACTTGATTATACCCTGAATACCCGTATAAGAATCAATGTATCTCACCAATTGCTACAACTTCTAAGATTTACTCTGTAAAAGGGGTTGGGAAAGGATCTTTGATTGTTTCCTGATTCAATTTTGTATAGTCCACATAAATTTTGTTCAGTGATCGGTTTGCCAGAGAGTGTGCATTCATTGCTACTTTATCTACTATTACACCATCCAGCATTAGTTGGGGAGACCAAGTTTATGAGGACCGACTAACGCACAGCAGTGATTCAGAGGGAGATCAGACTCAGTGTCCCTGGACAGCTTCAAAGTGGGTGATTGGTCCACCCAGTCGAGATCATTGCATTACACCAAGTAAGGACCACTATTCCTGTATGATTAACATTCTTGGCCATGTTGGACATCTTGAAGAGGCTGAGAAATTTATCCAAAACATGCCTTTTGAACCATATGCCATTGGATGGGTTGCATTGCTTGGTGCCTGCAGAAGCCATAGCAATATAGAGTTAGGGAGCCATGTGGTAGAACAACTTTTTAAGTTGGAACCATCAAATGCTGCACCATATGTGGTGTTGGCAAACATGTATGCTTCTGCTGGCAGATGGAATGATGTATCAAGAGTGAGAAAAATGATGAAAGATAGGGAAATAAAGAAGCAGTCAGGATGTAGTTGGATCGATATCAATAAGAGAGTGCATGCTTTCATTGCAGAAGATAGCTTGCACCAACAAATGGATGAGATCTATGCAATTTTAGAGACACTAGTTGTGAGGATGAAGGAGGTAGGGTATGTGCCAGACACAAAATTTGCTCTGTTGCATGATGTGGGAGAAGAATACAAGAAAGATGTTCTCTCTCACCACAGTGAAAAGATGGCTCTTGCTTTTGGTCTAATGAACACACTCTCTAGGACAACTATCCAAATTATTAAAAACCTTTGTGTATGTGGAGGTTTCCATACTGCCTTCAAATTTATCTCCATGATCAAAGGCCACCCTCTTGTATACCTCTAGCCAAAACTCAACCAATATCCTTGCTGCAATCTCTAATAACTTGATCATCAACTCAGACACAAATCTAAGATCTATCATGGTTGAAACTGAAATCAGATTCTTCATTAAACCAAGAACATATAAGACATAATCAATATCAATAACATCACCTGATGGCATGCAGAATGACACTGAACCCATCCTAGTCACTGGATATGTGGCATCATCACCAAGTCCCCCCTTCATATATGCCCCCTGTGTCTTGAAGTTTGTCGAATGCCTTCTTGTTAAAGGTCATGTGCTTATATGCTTAATTGTCCACATATGACCCTACACCAGAAATGGTGTTAATGGAAAGGCACAAACCCATGCAGAAGGTTTTCACAACACTAGATGCTAACTCATCCACTCTTACAAAATCTTTTGCAATCCCTGCAAATTGTTGTTGTTGACTACCCTTTCCCTTCTTCTCGAGACACTAAGAAGAATAGTGGCCCATCTTTTGTCACTTGAAACACTTCACATGTCTCAAGTCTTTCTTCTCCTAGTTAAAAGACCCTGAATATCCCTTCTTCCCCTTCTAAATCTTCCTTGGTCCTCCTTTCTTACCACCTTTCCTCATCTGATGACCATTGACACAGATCTCTAAGTATAAGTGAGGTAGAATTTGGAAGAGTAATTGGAGTTGGTTTCATTCTAATCGGAGAACCTCTGACTAGAATGGAAATAGGTGGCCTAATGAGGCAATAGATGTGGTTTGTTCGTTGTGGAGACAATTGCACTAGAAAACTCTATTATTGCAGGCAAACTTGGAGACTGAAAAGAACCAAGAGAATCAACAATTATGGGGCTTGATGTATATGGTGGTTCCTCTTCTTTATGAAGGCCAAATTATTAAGAAGTAGTTGTGTAAAACCATGAAGGAGAGTCTCACCATATACACTACAATGTTGTAGTGGATGGGAATCATGTAGCAGTGAGGGAAACCCATAGAAGAGCTATGAGACTACATTAAATAGATGAATGTCGACACCCAATCTCTAGCCAACCCTCTTAATGGAAAGGGGGTGTGAACAATGGTTCAGGATTTAGGGAAACCTCTAGCTCAACAATCATCTTCTTCAACCTAATATTCTCCCGCTATTGTTCAATTACAGAATGTGCTAAATATATCTCCAGTTGCGAGATACACTTATATCCGGAGCATTATTGACATTGCAGTAGAGATAGGTTGGAGGATACATGAAATGGATGTAAAGACTGCTTTGTTGAATGGATTTATAGAGGAGGAGGTGTACATAGAACAACCATAGGGGTTTGAGGTGTTGGGGAGAGAGTCCCATGTGTGTCTTCTGAGAAAGGCACTTTATGGTCTGAAGCAAGCTCCAAGAGCTTGGTATTTGAGGATAGATGCTTAATTGCTTCAGATGGGGTTTGAGAAGAGTGAGGCAAATCCTAATCTCTACTATATTATACAAGGTGAGGATACACCCATTCTGATACTGTGTGTGGATGATTTTTTCATCACAGGAGCAGAGCATCTCATAGTTGATTGCAAGAAGGGACTTACATCAGAGTTTGAGAGGAAGGACATCGGTTTGATGCACTATTTCCTGGGCATGGAGGTTTGGCCAGAGGTGGGTCATATATTTTTGGGACAAGGGAAGTATGTTGCATACATATTGAGCAGATTTAAGATGGAGGACTATAGGCCCATGTCTACACCTATGGTCACCAACTGGAAGAAGCTTAGTGCTTCAAATTCCCAGTTGGAGGATGCTATGAGATACAAGCAGTTGATTGGGTTCTGGATGTATATGGTCAACAATAGACCAAATATTTGTTTTGTCGTGAACACTCTCATCCAGTACATGGTGGAGCCTAGGAGTGTTCACTAGATTGGGGTAAAACATGTGCTGAGGTACATTTTAGGATTAGTGTATTTCATATTGGACTATTTCAGAGGAGATGGGGTGATTTTGGTTGGCTACACAGGCTCAGACTGGGCAATATGTGCCATTGGCAGGGAGAGCACCTCAAGGTGTTGTTTTGGGTTGGGGTTGGGAGATGTTTCCTGGTTCAGCTAGAAACTGAGGTCAGTAGCTTTGAGTTGGACCGAGGTAGAGTACATGGCAACCAGTCAAGCCAGTTGTGAGGCCATCTGGCTTCGTAAGTTTTTGGTTGGGTTATTTGGTTGTGAGTTGAGTCCGACAGTCATTCACTGCGATAATCAGATTTGTATAAAACTATCTGAGAATCCAGTGTTTCATGACAGGTTGAATCATATTGAGATCAGATATCATTTCATCAGAGACTCGGTTTAGCGTGGGGCAGTTCAACTTCAATATATTCAAAATGATAAGAAGGTAGCAAATATTTTCACCAACGCCCTGCCAAGGGGCAAGTAGGTTATACATTATTTCTCTAATTTTATGTTTCAGTTTCAGTCATGCAGGTTTGGTATTTGTGTTAGCCATTCATGTTATTGGCACATTATATACATAACAGATGTCTAATTTGATAATGTATACATTGCAAATGTCTTGCACAGGTAATGCTTTCACTAGCTACGCTCTCCTTTTACTTTAACAGGCCAACAATTTTGGCATTATTGAATTTTGTGAATGCTATAAACATTGAAGACATGGAAAAGGATATTGATGAAAAACAAACTGATACACTCACGACAATTATGAAGCAAGAAACTGGTAAAAAGAACAGTAAAGAAGAGTCAAATGCAATTATCAACCGGAAGGACTCTATTGTGAAAGGGCTGCTTGGAAAAGGCAAAGATAGAGTGATTTTCTCCCGCATCAGCAAAAATACCGCAAAACTCAAACAAAACCTGAATAATGCCACTGTCTCCCCAACAAGTGTTTCTGAGCTGCTCCAAGCTCCCCAAGCCTCCTTCAATCCCCCAAATGCACATAACAGGGTTGCGGCCCTCCTCCAAAGCCTCCACGAATCTGCAAGAGGCCCCACGACCTTCCTTCTTAAAATCACGACTTGGAAAATGGACTCACGGTCCTCACCAAACCCCATGGCTTCAACCAGATGGGCCTACGGCCCTCTCAAACCCTCTCTTCTCAGCAATAAGGGGCCTGTGGCCCTCCTCTATCCCATGCAGCCTACTCAAGGGCCACGCGGCCTACTCCAAACCTCACGACTCCCTCACAATGGTCTCACTACTCATCAAAGAGAGGGTTCGACCCTCAATAAATCCCAGCCAAACTCCTAGTGCCACGGCCCTGTAGGGAAAGGTAAATCGCCCCCCTTAGAACAAATCCAAGAGCCTCTTAGTCAAATCGCTCCTCCTCCCAAGCTGTGGATAACCTACAATAAGAAGATGTAATGTTCCTAAATTGACTAGTCGAATCTGGGAAACAATGATAATATAATTTATCTACTATAGATAATTCATTGTTACAACATATAAATGACTATATGTTGTGGCAAGAACGACGTTAACGTCTATCAATCTTCACAAATGTGGCAAGAATGACATCTATGTCAAAAAAGTGGCAAGAGAGATGTTCTGGTAGAAAATGTGGCAAGAGAGACATCAACATGGTAAGAGAGACATCAATGTGGCAAGAGAGACGTTAACGTGGCAAGACCGACGTTATCGGGCAACATGATTTTTTTTTTTTAATTTCCTCTATTTTGCAACAATATGGACAATTTTGTCCATAACACCACAAATAAAACATCAAAATTTTTACGATATGTACTAGTGTCAAGAATGAAGATGAATATGAGAAATTTGCTAGGTCCAAGAAGGTTTAGATTCCAGCATATACAGTAGAGGTGGAGTTGTTGAGATTAGTCTCCAAGTGGGAGATTGTTGGTTGTGGAGCCTGATTATGTTCCTGATTCAGAGGTCCTTGCTTTCAATCATGTTTATACCCCATGAATACTTTACACCCCATAAGTATGTACACTCTTCCATGCGGGGGAGTGCAGAGGGGGGGTAACCCCTCTGTGGGATATGGGGGGCCTATCCCCCTGACTAAGGGGGTTCATGGGCAAGCGGTCCCTAACAGGGGTTCAGGGGAAGCATCCCCCGAAGGAAAAATGACCTTGTAAATGTATATTGTAATTTTATTGTAAATATAGACCGTTCATTATAAGGTCGCAGATCTAACGATAGAAATTGTGTTAGGGTTTTTTTTTCCCTAGAAGGAAACCCTCTGTTATGAGGGAAATGTATTACAGCTATGCATTATGGCAAGTATTGTATTCTGAGAGAGGAGACTGTGAGAGAAAGAAGAGGATGTTACAATGGGTTTTGTTGTAGCTTGTATCCCTTCATTTGTTGGATAATAATAAATGAAGGACCTAGCAATTTCTCTGCTGGATGTAGCCCACACTGGGTGAACCACGTAAATTTGTGTCTCTCTTGTATTATGTATCTTCTGTGTTTTGTTTCCACATTTGTTTTATTTTATTGATCTGCGGTCCTATTTTTCTAACAAAAAATGGGGCATTATGGTAACTGCCCAGTCTAACCACAAGGTATTATGTTTAAGGGATACCATATGCATGCAAACATGTGGAAGAACACATCTCATGTCAAGATTCACTGAGCTCAAGTGCTAGGTGTATGCATATAATATCTTTCGCACAAGCAACATTCAATGATATGATTAAATCAACCACCTCATACTATAATCCTCAATGCATGTGGGATCATGGATATGGTTTCACTTCAGAAATATGTCCTTCAAATACAATTTGGGTATTTTCCTAGTTGAGAACTCTCTTGCCCACTTTTGAAGAGAAATTCCTCAGGGTTCTGCTTAGTTCTCACTATCAATTTTGTGAGTTTGGGGTAATTTTGTGTGCACAATGGTTGTGGGGTTCATCACATTGTAATCAAAATTCTATTTATGTGTCAGGCCCTCCTAGATATCAATAGTGGTAGGGGTGATATTTTAGTGACTCCAGTATTATCAGTAGGCGGGATTGATATTTTTCTAGTGCATAGCTTGTGCACTCGACAATTCCAAGTAAGTGTGCTACACTTCGATTTTGATTGTAGTGAAATTAGAGATAATTTTTTAAGTTGGGGGAGTGGAAGGAGGAAAGATTGTTTAGCATTTGGGTTTGAGCCTGGAATTTCCAATGTCTCATAGACATATGGGTCACTTCCTAATTTGTGAGTTGGAAGAAATTAAGTGGGTTCTCAAATGTTAGGAATTTTATATATCAGGGAACAAGTTGATGATTTCCTTTTCAGCAGATCCAGAAGGAAAAAGGGGATGGTGAAATTTCCTTATTGATGGAAATTATGAAGCAACAAAAACAACAAATTGTCGAATTACAAGTTGAGTGTGCCACCCTCAAGAATATGGTTCTTAGAATGGCTAACATTCACAATATGTCATTCTCAATGACTCAATTATCTATAGGCTCTTCGGGAAACAAGGAGGATGAAACAATACAATAGTAGTTGAAAATGTGGAGATGGAGCCTGTGGAGCAAAAATTTATCAGCATTAAATTGAAGTTGAATTGATGTAGGGTGAAGCAAAAGGCTAATCAGACACTCATTAGATCTAGATTACGTTTTTTAAAGTTTGTTTGTTATGAGGTGACCATGTTAGGGTAGATCCATATAGTAGAAGTTGGGAATATCCTTTTTAAAATGAATATGTAGTTATAGACTACCATGCACAAGATTTGAACATGCTTACGACAGTTTTTAAGGACGAGTATCTTATATGTATTTGCATGTTGAACAGTGCATCAACAACACTTTTATAATATAAATATATATTTTTAAGTTAAAAAACAAAAATAAAAAAATATATAAGGTATATTATTAATAATATAAACATTAATTTATAATAACATGATTTCATATTTAACTATGTCGCAACGAGTCTATTTTTGTCTCAAGATTGTTGGAGCTCTAAGTTTGTGCTTCCTTAGTTATTGATAGACAAATTTGAGATTTCAAGCGAATATTTGTAGTGAGTTATTTGAAGGCTTGTGGTGTGTGATTTATTTTGGATCACTAGGGTTATAGCAATATGG
Source organism: Picea abies (assembly GCA_900067695.1). Classification (NCBI taxonomy): domain Eukaryota; kingdom Viridiplantae; phylum Streptophyta; class Pinopsida; order Pinales; family Pinaceae; genus Picea; species Picea abies. The sequence goes on along the minus strand of CBVK0100623440.1, from coordinate 2,611 downwards.
TGATTATGATAAAATTGGTGAAATAAATTGGCTTGGCCTATAATAAGCAAGGCTGGAAACATGGGTTTTTGGCATAGATTGGAGGATTTTTAATCTCAAGTGGTTAAAGGAAAGATTTTTTTCTTCTTCTTCTTTATATGCAATTTAATCATTTGAGGGAATTAGTGAATGTGGTTTTTGTTGATGCATCCAAACATGTAGATGATATATTTCACTGTGTGAAAACTGTAATTGTGAATTTACTGGTGTGGTGATCTGAGAAGAAATGGAGGTTAATTGGATTATATGAGAGTAGCACAATTGAGAAGAAATGGAGGTTAATTGGATTATATGATATAAAATGGGATCCATCCTAGTGTCCATTGAGTTGGTTCCTTTGATCATATATCTTATGACTAGTAGTGATTCACCAAGCACTATCATTTTTTGTATTTTCCTTGCCTTGTAACTCTTCAATACTCGATATCACCCATACATCTTTGTTATATTATTAGATAATATGCATAGACTCCATGAATAGGTTGCTTCAGTTGTTCCTCCAAGTTTGTAAATACCACCCCCCCACCTCGCACCTACCACCCCAGGGGATTCTACTTTGAGGCTCCATCAAAGAAAAGAATATGAGCAACCTACTTTACTCTCCATCTAAGAAATTCCTTTGGTTTCATAAAAATTTTCCATCTCAAAATCAATGAGGATGCATTTCCCCTGGATTTAGAGAAGCATCGTTTAATGTTAAATTGGGCCAAATATGCCTCTTCCTCCACTTACAACATTTGCACGAGAGAAGAAAGAAGACATTTAGAATTGATATATTTAGAAGTAAGTGTTATGGCTCTACTAGAGACATTTTCTCGTATGATGTGCTCCTGTAGAAAAATTGTTTGATTTTTATCCAACCAAGCTTTCCAAATATGATAAAATAATACGATAACCAAGCTTCGACAAGAAAGTAAACTAGAGATTTTATGCTTCTACTCATGCTTCTTAGAGCTTTGTACCTGCATATTGATAGATCAAATTAATGGCCTATCCAAATTGATATTGTTGAAGTTCCTTTCTCGACTAGATTGCCAACATTTACCTATCATTTCCATTATTCCATTTAATCACAAAATTAATATAGTCCTCACTAGGTACCATGTGGAGTTATAGACTATTTTTTAGATTTTAGATTTTAAATTGATTTTATTTTTTTTCGAAGGAACTCCTCATGAAAAACCCTCCAAATACTGCCCCATGATCCATGGATGGTAAATAGGATAAATCGTCGACCTTGATTATGAGGCCTAATCCAGTGGGAACATAGAGTGAGGCTCAACAATATCTATAATATATCTGGTCAGGAACTTGACCCAGAGAACTCTTAATTTATAAGCACATCACTCATCCACTCAAGCTAACCCACCGGACTATTTTAAATTGATTTTCTAATAGAAATCGATTAGTAATTACTAGGTAGAACTAAAACTCCAAAACTACATATAATTGACAGTTTCAGTAAAAATATTTGAAACTTTTTTCTATCTCTATTAGTCATCGATCAAAATCTCCATAAAATTATATGTGAATACACTTTACACTATATCCTTTCTCCTTTAAAAGTGATAATCTTAAGTGTTTTTTGTATTCTTAGAAAAAGTTTCTTATATGGATTGAATATAGTGTATTATGGATCTTTTCTTTTTCTTTAAACATGGTATGATTAACTTCCATTCTTGATTTGATTATGCTTGAGGTTACTTGTTAGTGAAAGGGTTTTGTTACAATTATTTTTATTTGAAGAAAACTGGATGCATTTGTGGTTCTCCTGTAATAAACATTATATATACTATCCTTGTTTGTTAGATTTATTTTATTTTTATTTTGTACATGTTTGTAATATGATCATTTAGAAATTATGCTTATTTTTACATTTCAGATAAAGATGTATTGCATAGAAAATGTTTGAGGTGAATTGTGAGATGTCATGATAAGTGAGAGTTGGAAGGAATATGAAAGATAAATGTTATGCTAAAGTAAGAGGTTTGTTGATGTTTGATTGTCATGGTCATATCCGATGAAGTGAGATCTCATATCGACCATACTAAAAAAGAAAGATGCAAAAATGCTAGTGAAAGGCTTGTATTTATTTATTCATAGAGATCAAAATACTTCAATTAGAGAGTACAATCTCATCAAGACCATGTGGAGTTGTAGAATATTTTTGATATTTAATATTTTTAAATTGATTTTATTTATTGGACAAATGTTCTTCAAATCACATAAAATTTGTCCGATCGATACCAACCACAAGAAAAATTAAAAATTAAAATATATAATTTTAAAAACAATTATATATATATATATATATATAGACTTCAAAGAAAATTTACTTGAAAAAATATTGCAATATAACCTACTTATTGGAAGGGATAAAAGAGAAATGTGGTTTAAACATGTATGGTGAAAAAGGAAGGAAAGGAGATTTTACAATGGGTAATAGGAGGAAAATAAATTTTAAAGAAGCACACAAACTATTATGAGAACTAACAAAATTGGGTAACGCACCATTATTATTCTAGTCGAATAAATGGAAGTAATCACTACCTTCGTTCTCTACAAAATATTC
>CBVK0100623428.1:0-26654 GCA_900067695.1 Picea abies | reverse complement strand
AGAAAGGTACAACAGAACTTAAAAGAGGCACATGACAGACATAAGAGTTATGCAGACCAGAAAAGAAGACACTTGGAGTTTCAAGTGGGAGACCATGTTTAATTAAAAGTCAAAGTCCGAAAAAGTTCACTAAAGTTAGGGAACTGTGCCAAGTTGGCACCCATGTTTTGTGGGCCTTTCGAGATCTTAGCTCGAATTGTACTCGTAGCATACCAACTTGCACTTCCTGCCAATCTAAAAATTCATAATGTGTTTTATGTTTCGTTGTTAAAGAATTATGTTCATGTCCCTACTCATATGATCGATTGGAACTTGGTGCAGGTGGAACCAGAAGATGAGTTCCAGGCGGAACCTCTGCACATTCTGGACCGAAGAGAAATAGCACTTCGGAATAGAGTCGTTGCTCAGGTAAAGGTGCAATGGAAGCACTTTAGCCTTGAGGAGGCCACTTGGCAGTTGGAGGTAGATTTGCAAAAATCTCATCCAATCTTGTTCCAAGGAAGGAACAGGACAGTGTTTTATTGAAGGGGGAAAGGATGTGACATCCCCAAAAATAATTTGTTTTTAAGTTTGAGATTTCTTAGGAAAATAATTCCGTTTTTGTTAAATTCGAAATTGGAATTTTTTTGTCATTTTTGGCAATTCTGAATTTAATTAATTGTAATTAATGATTATGACTGTTGGGCAGAGACCTGATTTGACCCAACTAACTTCTTGACTATGACACTTGTATGAAACAAAATATTTTATAATTATTGCTGGAAGACAAATGGAACAACCATGTTGAAATCAACTGAAAATGACTCCATAAGTGGGGAACATGTTGGAACTACCTCAGGGCTGATTGTTACAAGTGGAAAATCAATAATTTGGCCATTGGCAGCCCCTAAAAATCATGCGAAAATTCCCAAGAGAGGGAAAAAGACCTAGGCAAAAGGGATTTGGGATATATGGCATATGGGAGGAGGCAGGATGCTACCTAGTATGCCAGGAGAGGAATGATCTCTTGTTGTTACGAACACTACTTGTTGAGTGTGAGGCAAGGAGAAGACTGTTGAAACTGAAAAACATTTACTGAGGAGGAGTTCCAAGTTAGCCCTCATGGATTCATGGTCAGGCTAGGGGGTGAACAGGACAAGAGTTAGCCCTCATGGATTCATGGTCAGGCTAGGGGGTGAACAGGACAAGTGATTTTGGCTGTCCTATTCTAAGGTTGGGAGGAATGTGGTTGTTCCATTTTTTGTTCAGTAATTGTTCAGATATGTTACTTACTCCTTATCTAGTTAATTTATTATGCAACTTTCGATTTTTTGGGTGCATTTGTTAATCTGTATGTGTTGCACTGTTTGAAATTAAAGACTGTTGGAATGAGCTAACTGTAGGATAACTCCCTATGATATTAACTGTATACTTTAGTATTACCTCCTATACCCTTGGTTGGAAGCGAATTTCACACATGAATAGATTACAAAGGATATCTACGCCAACCAGTAAGTCATTCCACTGTTGTACCAAAATTTCCTACCAGTAGGTGAATCCTATACAGTTAGAGTTTCAGCCGTATAGAAATGCACGAACTGTGTAAAGATAATTCTGGGAAATAAACACGAATATTGAAATTTATGCTATAGTTTTCATTAAACCGACTGTGTGGAAATAATGCTGGAAAATAAAACACGGAGATTGAAATTTATGCTATATTCCTTATAGTTTTCATTAAACCGACTGTGTGAAAATAATGCTGGAAAATAAACACAAAGATTGGAATTTATGCTATGCACCTTATAGTTTCATTAAACTAATTGTGTAAAGTTTATTCTGGAAATTAAATACGAAGATTGAAATTTATGCTATGTGCCTTATAGTTTTTCATTAAACTGACTATGTAAATATAGTTCTGGAGTATAGGCACGGAGATCGAAACTTATGCTAGATTCCTTACATTTCATTAATATGAATGTATAAAGATACTTCGAAAGGTGAATACGAAAGCTGAAAATTATGCTACATATATTGTGACGACATACCTATTATATGAGCTATTTAAACAGTGAAGAAATCAAACCATATTAACTCACTGGAAAAACTATATGATGAACTAGAAAGAGTTAGCGATTATATTTATACATAGATGTATATAACTTTTCAGTTAATATATATAACATCAAATGGTTATGCATAGTAGTCGTAGTACGAATAAAGGATAGAATGAATACATAATATCGGAAGCTTCTATACCTTATGCACAAGACATGAATATATATAATTATATAGCTGACCATGCAAGTCCCAGACCCGATTCAGAATGTTATCATTACATGCAAATAGCCAACGATTATCTAAAGGAAATGAACCGTTCGATGAACCGATACGCATAACCAGACAACTCACAATAGTATGCTCAAAAACCTCATATTAAGGACAAAGAAAAGGAGATTTAAATCACCCTAAGCCTGGAGTAAATCATGAGCAACTTTGATTACTTTGTAAATATTGTCTAGTACAAGTGACAATCCTATGTCGCGATAGGAAACCTTGCCTATCGAAATCGAGCCAGTAGTTATAGGTGAATATAATTCAATTTGTAAGACTGTATCTAAAACCTCATAACAATGAAATATTGTTGAAACATTCAAGAATACTTTACAGAATTACAAAACGAACCCCAATAACAATGAATTCCTAAGCCGAAACTGTTATTTCGTGGAACAGGACCTGGAGCGGTACAATCCTGCAAATAGCGAAAGCGAGGAACTCGAATACCTTTTGAGTATGGCAAGATCGAGGATCATAGGCTCTTGTACACCCAACCCTGCATGACAAAACACAGAGGTTTCGATTAGTATTTTTGTGATTAGAATTTGCATGTTGAGTATAAATCAATTTAATAGGTAAAAGTAACACGATTAGAAAGTAAGAGTAAGAGAGTATGAATGATACTCAACTTGGGCTTACAGTAAGAATCGCTATGCCCTTGCATCCCTGTGAAACAACAACCACGATCCCGAGAGGGGTGGAGAGACCAACGACCACCTAATGGGTACCCTCATAGTCAAAAGGGACCCATCATTAGCTTGAAACCCAACTTAAGAGAAAAACGAAGAAAACTACAGAAGCAAAAATCATTATACATAAAATCAAGTATTATAAGTAAGGATACACAACAATACAGACCCGTATGTCAGGACATGGAACGGGATGAGTCCATTAACCTTTAAATTCAAAGCATTCCTAAATTTAAAGAAAACTTAAATGAAATATATTTCCCTGGATACGACTCAACAAAAGAGAACAATTAAGTCTTCAAATCCTCACAAACCTTGGACAATGAAATCCTTCGGCCAAATGCCATAGGCCAAAACCAAACAAATACAACGAAGAACATAATGCAGCATGTACTATATTACAAAACTAGCTATTCATAATGCTACCCTCTTGGCGAATTCAAGTCGAAAGAAAAAGACCCAAATGACATGGGCACTCCGATAGAAAACACCCTTTCACGGTGGGGAAAATCTTTATCACTCAAAGATGAGAACTCGAGAAAACCACAGATCTGTAGGAGGTATAAACATGCACTGTTATAATACCCTACCGAATGATGGAACCTCTAAGGGACGCCAATAGGACTTTTAGCCGAGTTTGAAACCCGTAAGGTTAAAGGGAACCGAGGGAAAGTAACATTGATTAGGTTAAGAGTCACAGGTGAATCTAAACCTTATCGGGTGGACTATCATTACCAGAGAATAACCCTAAAGAAAACATGAGAGGGCAGGCTAAATAAATGAACAGCTAGTTAACCGAGAGAATTAATACACGCGGTCCATCTTGCAAGAAGCAAGATTTAGAATTTATCACAGTTAGAGGAATATTACCTGTTGAAAAGAAAATCATGTCTAAATCCGCCATTAACCGAATAAGCCCAACTCCACCAGAACCCTGAACTATGCATCCATGAAACTGGAGCAAGGTGTCACGGGGAACAGTCTAAGGGAAAAGTTTTACCATAGAGATGAGAAGACAATGAGTAATAGACTCGGGAAGGCCTGGTAAGTGAAGTTCATGGTGTTAATGCCGAGATGGTACCCAACCATGTGATGAAGGTGTCGTGGCAAAAACTAGACAAAACTTCATTAAACCAGCGTTGGGCCCGAGAGACATACGACAGTCACCCTTAATGTCTTTGCTCAGGGTTCATTTACACCCTAAAATTCACGTACCGATCATTCAAAAACCCTAATGACAAGCGCATCTGTAACGAGAAACTCAGCCCAGTTAGGCCACCACACTCTTCCCTAGTCTGCCAAACTGTTTTCGAGTGTTAGTCCTAGTCTAGTCTAATGCGTGGAACTAACCAGATATTACCTGTTAGTTCAATCGCCCACGATCACGTGGCAGGTGGATAAAATCCAATCACCATATTGCAAGGGGTAATTTGTCATTAATGAGATGACGAGACCGAGTTTAATAATGCTTGTCTTCGTTATTATGCATGTAGCATGCATAGGACAAATAACTTCCCTTAGTGCTTTTCCTCATATTGTAATTCCTTAGTTGCAGTGGTATCAAACTTATATGGTGTAGCTCCTAGTATATATATATAGTTCAACTATATAAATATAAATAAAAGTTCAACTATATAAATTACTTCTGGTAATTGTCCCATTTCCTTCTCTTCTCTTCATGCAATTCAACCCATCGTTGCATTGCCTTTACATTGTAATGAACAAATTTATTGATGGCATCAATTTTTGAATTTTTTGATGTATTCATGTAATCAAAATGAATAGTATAAGATCAAATATATATTATCAATTTTAATGTAAACTATCACTCCGTAGAAATTTGATAGAAAAAAATATATGTCTTACCAAGGATGATTTTAAGGACGCAAATTTATATTAAAATGTAGAAACCTGGGCTAATCTTACTAGTCTTTAATATGATGGCGATAGTTTTGTAAAAATATCCAAATTTCTAAGGATTTTATATAGTTTCTATAAAATTTTGGTGATTTATAAGGTAAAATAATTGTATTCTATGGAATTTGGGCAAATCGTTTTTAGAAAAAATGGAAATTGACGAATCGTTTTTTGAGAAAAACCATGGAAAATTAGCCCATATGTGAAATTTATCCCCTAAAATCCTCTATGTTTCTTACTCTTTACCATGTGCCATTTTCCATTCATTTGGAGGATCTCCCCTTCCCTTTTTTCCTCATTATGTTGATCGTTCCAAACTACTCTACTTGGTGCGTCATCAATTTGTTTGATGTACTCACTATCATAATAGAACAAATCATATACAATCCACCCATTCACCATATACTTCTCGGGTTTTGCCCTTTGTTGAACAACCCCCTTCAACTTTTTCATGTACCACTCCAAGAAGAACATCTAATGACATGAAACCATCGCAAATAATTCAATATCATTAGCTAAGTGAATTAGAATATGGACCTACAAGTCCATGAAACTCGTGGGTACTTCCTTCTCAAACATACAAATAATCTCAACCATCTCTTGACACCACTGTGGAATTCTAGCCATGTGAATCTCCTTTGATGTATTCCAATGCATATAATTTAGATATGGCATGTCACGGGTCTTGGAGGAAGTCATGGTTCACACAACCATGCATGAACAAAGGATAATGATAGTACAAAATAAATAGGTAAAAAAATAGTTGGCATAAAATTGTGAGTGCATAAGATATTATAACCTACATTGTAGAAAAAGAATCTTGTAATTAACATACATACCCTTAGAAGTGTAATACCCCATCTTTTACCTCAAAATATGAATGTAAATGTAATGAATAGATGGCTATAACCCAAGATCATATGTGAACTATCATTGTACATTTGATTATAATATGAATGCCCTAATTGTTGCAAACAAAGGACTAAGAAGAGACGGGGGACTATGATTATTAAACTTGATGTAATTTATGAAAAGCTTGGTATTATATGTGATACATGGGCTCCTCATGAAGACCTTGTGGTGAGTGATTGGCATGAAAATATAAATGAGGGAATTTGAGCATGTTGGGAAAATGATGATTATTGTTGTGATGGTACGAACTATGGTATTGGTGTGATTATACTATGGTAGTTCATAGTGTACTTTTATGCAGGATTATGATGTTTCCCATTGTACTTTTGATGAATCTTTGTGTTTTTTTGAGAGGACACCTTACCTATTGCTAAAAATCCTTAGAGTACTGGTAGAGAGATTCCCTAGTCAGCCTGTGTTGGAGCACTAGAAAGGAGTTGGGATAGCCTAAGAGAATATGTACCAAAGAAGAGGATATAATTCCTAGTGTTTTGCAGGTTGAGGAGGGAAGAGTGATGGTTGATTAGGACGGTTGTAGAGGGGTTTCTTGCCTATAATTTTTTTGGTTTATGGGCTAAGTAAGAGGAATTAGAAACAAACCTTGGAATTTCACCCATGTGGATTCATAGCCTTAGTTGGGGTATTGGTATCTGTCAATGAAAGATTAACTGTGAAAGAGAGCCTACGATTGGGAGAAACTTCCTTTGTTTGCAGCAAGTTGGAGGATTATTTTCACAGAAATAAAAGTAATTTGAATATGACATGAAATGCCATGTTTTTATGTTTATGTTCCACATTTTATTATTTTCTAGTTTGTCTAGTTCAATGTGTGGATTTATTTTGCATAATTATGGATGAAATAATTGTAGGACTAGATCCAAGTTTCAAGATTGAATTAAATAATAAAACTAGTGTAGCCTTGATTTTGCTATTGAATTCTACAGTCAGCTAAACAAAACAATTTTGGTATTAGTGAGAAAATTTTATGGTGTTTTTTAGGTACCTCGTAGCCTCGACAATGTACAAGGGTTATATGGTATGTGAAAATATGGTATCAGGGCTATTGGTTAAAATATTAGGGTTGTCATGGGCCGAAATTAGAATCTATAAGAAGAATTTGAGTTACATATGAAGTGTTTGACAAAATGTCCCAATGAGAATAGTTTAAAAACAAAAAAAATAGTTGAAGTCTTCCATGGTTAGATTGATGGTTTTGATTCTGATATTGGAGTATTGTTGAAATCAATCTGATAGGTTATGGAAGTGCAACTAATAAATTTCATGAATGTAGAATTTGTCTTTGTGAAAAAATGGCCAAATAACAAACTATTTGGAAGTGCCCAATTTTTTTAACTAACAGGGGCTTGAATTGCCAATAATGAGGTCGTAGTTATATTTGGGTGCAACAGGAACACTGTAGATGATCCAAATTAAATCAGGTAGATTGGATCAATGAATGATAAGGTGTCACGACATTTGGGGAGGTTGGAGGAAAGAAGGAAAAGGAAATTCCATGAACAGGGAAGCAAATCGATGGTGGTGATCTTCTAGTGGGATTTTGTAAAGTATAAAGGTGGTGGACATAACTTGCCACAAATGATCTAGATCATTTCAGAGGATGGGATCTATGGCATAAATCTCATTGCAGATATTGGATGTTTTGGAAAATGGGGAAAAGGAAAAATCCATGAATGGCTCAAATTTCATTGGGGAAATAGATCTACAGTAGAATTGACCCACAAAATTTTGTAAAAAGGGGAGGCCCTGATGGATAAAAATCCACAAATGATCAAGATTACATCAAAGAATGATACCTATGGTCTAGATCTCATCACGACATTTGGGGAAAAGGCATGGAGAGAGAAGCAAGTGCCACGAATGGTCATGATTTGAGCATGGAAGTAGATCAATGGTTGTGATTAGTTCTTGGGATTCCTTCCATTATTATTATAAATTATGTCATCACCTCCAAGAATATTCCTACAAAGAATCTCCAAGGGCCATGATGACATGAAGGAATGTGACATGGTATTCACAGGTGATGGCATTTGGACACTATGCCACATCTGCACACATATTCCATGCCACATTAATAAGATGTCGTGTCAAGAGAAGAAGAAAAAAACATTTGTTAAAAAAACAAATCTGGAGCCAATTTCTTGTTTTGGTTGTAACAAGAGCATATAAGGCCAAAATTAGATGAAATATTAGGGGTAAGCCTATGATAATAAAGAATATAGAAGTGATATATAAGAGTGTTGGTAGATTCAGCTCCATAATTTTAGAAAATGGCAATCAGTGGTTTTGAAGATTAGGAGGATACTAATTGATGGGAGCATAATAGGTAAAATATTTTGTGGAGGGAGAAGCCATTACCCTAGTCATTAACTACGCCATCTATGTGTATGGGTATTTAAAGGTAGACATCTTAAATAAGTTTTTCTTTACAAGTTGATCTAAAGGATTTTCCCTCTAAGAATCAATTTCGGCATAATCCCCATTCCATAATATAGGCTTCTTCATCTTGATAATTCTTAGCAAGTAGAGACAAATGCAACATTGTATTGAAAGCAAAAAAAAGGGAGGTCAATGTCAATCTTATCCATTTGCTACACTGGGACTCATCCAATATGTTTATTGCATCTGTTAGTGCACTATTGTATATTATCTCAAGAGTTAAAAACCTTTGGTAGTGCATAGCCTTTGGTTAGTGTGTCTAACTTGTGTTGAATGTAGGGTCTTCTAGTTATGGTGCAATAAGAATCTGAAAATTCTTCTTATCCCCTTTCGCTTCTTATATCCTCTAACAATAAAACCTCTAAATTTGCTTCTCTAATAGTAAAACTTTAACACATCCAAAATTCTAACAATAAATTTGCCCTTTTGTTAATTTTGCTCCTCTCAACAATGAAACCTTTTGTAATTGTTTGACAACCATGATACTAGGAATGCATGAGAAAACACAACCACCCAATGTTTTATTGGATTACAATGTTGTTGGTTTATTCACTTAGAGTAATGGAATGAAAAACATGCAACAATGGAATGAAAATGCAAAACAACAATGGAATACAAATGAAAAACGTGGAAATGGGAATGAAAAACATGGAGCAAAGAAATACAAATGGAAATACAAAACATGGAAGGCAATGTAATGTTCATGGACATGAACATTGACCTAGCATGCAATCCCTATATTAAAATCTAATTAATGTCCTTAGTGACTAATATCAGTTTTTTTAACAATGCTATACAAATCATTATGAATCATCATTGTCATTTATGTTGGACAATGAAAATATGCCCAAAGAATAAACCACAACCTTTGATCTGACGTATCTTATTAAAAAATTGATTAAAGATGGTGAAAGTAGAGAGGTACACTTATCAATGTATTAGCAATAATCTTAATAGAATAAGTCTTAATGTCAATGTATTAGCAATAATCTCGAGTCTGATTTTCTCACAGAGTAATAAAGAATATTCTCAACAAAAAGGTGATAAAAAGAAAAATTAGAAAGTTTAGTTCACCCACTTAGATGTTATTATTACAAAATCATGAACTTTCAAAAATATACCTATTTCAAGAAGATGAACTTTCAAAATTTCAAATCTTATCAAATTTATACTAAATTCAAGAAGAATTCAAAATGACAATACCATTAGATTAAGGCCATAAAATGAATGATACAAATACATCTTTCCCACTCGATGCATCTATCCAATGTAATAATTATGTTAGATCTAAGATGTTGGCAGATTTTTTAGTGCTTCTCTCTTTTGAAATAGGATATTAAAACATCTCTTCTAATAAAACAGATTTATTGTTCACCTAAATTGCTAGTGTAACACCCAAAGGCACTATGTGCCTTAGTTTTTGAAAACCTAATAAGGAATACAAAATAAATGTTTGAGGTTTTAATGATGTTCGTGTTGATATTATGGTAGCTGCGGGAGGTATTTACCTCCACGTGTATCTCATTGCAGATATTGGATGTTTTGGAAAATGGGGAAAAGGAAAAATCCATGAATGGCTCAAATTTCATCGGGGAAATAGATCTATAGTAGAATTGACCCACAAAATTTTGTAAAAATGGGAGTCCCTGATGGATAAAAATCCACAAACCATCATGATTACATCATAGAATGAGACCTACGGTCTAGATCTCATCACGACATTTGGGTAAAAGGCATGGAGAGAGAAGCAAGTGCCACGAATGGTCATGATTTGAGCATGGAAGCAGATCAATGGTTGTGATTAGTTCCTGGGATTCCTTCCACTAATGTTATAAATTATGGCACCTCCAAGAATATTCCTACAAAGAATCTCGAAGGGGCCATGATGACATGAAGGAATGTGACATGGAATTCACATGTGATGGCATCTGGACACTATGCCACATTTGCACACATATGCCATGCCACATTAATAAGATGTCATGTCAAGAGAAGAAGAAAAAAACATTTGTTAAAAAAACAAATCTAGAGCCAATTTCTTGTTTTGGCCATAACAAGAGCATATAAGGCCAAAATTAGATGAAATATTAGGAGTAATCCTATGATGATAAAGACTATAGAAGTGATAGATAAGAGTGTTGGTAGATTCATCTCCATAATTTTAGAAAATGGCAATCAGTGGTTTTGAAGATTAGGAGGATACTCATTGATGGGAGCATAATAGGTAAAATATTTTGTGGAGGGAGAAGCCATTACCTTAGTCATTAACTATGTCATCTATGTGTATGGGTATTTAAAGGTAGACATCTTAAATAAGTTTTTATTTACAAGTTGATCTAAATGATTTTCCCTCGAAGAATCAATTTTGGCATAATCCCCATTCCATAATATAGGCTTCTTCATCTTGATAATTCTTAGCAAGTAGAGACAAATGCAACATTGTATTGAACACAAAACAAGGGAGGTCAATGTCAATAAAATAATTCAATTGTAGAAATATAATGAAAATAATGAAGGATGGTAATTATCACACACCTATGGATTTATTACGAAAATGACAAGTGTCATTGAACTAACTAGTAGTCATTCCAAATTAAATGTACCTCAAATATAGTCAAATCCTCTGGTTGCTTGAATTAATGCAAAGTCCAACTCTTGGTATACTTTATTATATCATGATGGGTCATATCCTCCATGTGGCACACAAGGACTAAATAGTACTTTTCCACTTTCCACTCATTGATTATTATTTTTTTAACACATGATCCATGTCCATGTTTTTTCTGCATAGCAAAATGAGACTGCTTCCCTATTAATATGTATGGAACTTCCAAGATCTCAAATGATTAAAGAATTAGTACTTGAAAAAGCTCCTAATCTAATAATCCTTTTCTTTAGGCTAATACGTTTGCTTAATACCTAAGTCAAGAATATTCTACCACATTTCATTATTTGAGTTGTTCCCTTGGTTGCATAATTGATTAGCTCTTGGACATCATAGAATTCAATCAAATTGTCATGTTATTGGACCACTGAGGTATTGAAAGTATTACTTGTGCTAACTTGACCCGCTGGCATTCAATCTCAATGTTGAGCCAATAGGGAAAAAATCCATGCTATCAACATATTAAATTATTTAAATGACTATTTATTTAAAGTGCACCAATGCCAATAGTGTCAATTTTATATCATACACACATGACACCTCCACATGTGTATATTCAATGTTCACATGTGATTTTCTCATATGTTCCTACAAATGACAATTTTCACTTGCCTCATTGGATTGCACTAATCCACATATGGACCCATGGCATTCATTCCATTTAATGTTAGTTGGCTCATTGATAAAAAATTGACAACTAAATGCATACCCTTCATGTAACCCAACTCAATTGACACCAATTTTGAAATAACACTTAAAATAATCGAAGGAGATGACATTGTCCAACTATTGCACATAGTAGCTAAGCCTAGCACCCACTAAGGTAACTCAAATTTAACATACACAAGAACATTACTGAGCTATTGCACATAGTAGGTAAGCCTAGCACCCACTAAGGTAACTCACACTTAACATAGGCAAGATTATCTCTAATATTTATTCTATGTTAAGACTACAACCTATATTCATTAATGAATACTTGAAGTTTTCTATGATGCTCTATACAATCACAAAGTATGACATGACACAATTAGAAGCTAGACTAGCAAATAAACCTTATCCAACAAACAATAATCAACCTAATTATCCTAGAAAATTTTGGAAGGGTACCCTAAAAGTGGGGTACAAGAGGTTAGTGTGTCTAACTTGTGTTGAATGTAGGGTCTTCTAGTTATGGTGCAGTAAGAATCTGAAAATTCTTCTTATCCCCTTTCGCTTCTTATATCCTCTATTAATAAAACCTCTAAATTTGCTTCTCTAATAGTAAAACTTTAACGCATCCAAAATTCTAACAATAAATTTTCCCTTTGTTAATTTTGCTCCTCTCAACAATGAAACCTTTTGTAATAGTTTGACAACCATGATACTAGGAATGCATGAGAAAGCAAAACAACCCAATGTTTTACTAGATTACAATGTTGTTGGTTTATTCACTTACCCATTTCTCCTAATATGAAGGAGTAATGGAATGAAAAACATGCAACAATGGAATGAAAATGCAAAACAACAATGGAATACAAATGAAAAACATGGAAATGGGAATGAAAAACATGGAGCAAAGGAATACAAATGGAAATGCAAAACGTGGAAGACAATGTAATGTTCATGGACATGAACATTAACCCAGCATGCCATCCCTATATTAAAATCTAATTATTATCCTTAGTGACTAATATCAGTTTTTTTAACAATGCTATACAAAGCATCATGAATCATCATTGTCATTTATGTTGGACAATGAAAATATGCCCAAAGAATAAACCACAACCTTTGTTCCGACGTATCTTATTAAAAGGTTGATTAAAGATAGTGAAAGTGGAGAGGTACACTTATCAATGTCTTAGCAATAATCTTAATAGAATAAGTCTTAATCTCAATGTATTAGCAATATCTTGAGTCTGATTTTCTGAGGGAGTAATAAAGAATATTCTTAACAAAAAGGTGGTAAAAAGAAAAATTAGAAAGTTTAGTTCACCCACTTAGATGTTATTACAAAATTATGAACTTTCAAAAATATACCTATTTCAAGCAATGTGTTGAAGATATCCATGAGGATTGCTTGGTAAAAAAAGATAGAGTAATTTAAGCTTATAAATGCAAGGTAGACAAACAATTTAATCTTAAATTTAAAATCTTATCAAATTTATACTAAAGAAGAATTCAAGATGACAATGCCATTAGATTAAGTCCATACAATGAATGATACAAATACATCTTTCCCACTGGATGCATCTATCCAATGTAATAATTATGTTAGATCTAAGATGTTAGCAGATTTTTTAGTGCTTCTCTCTTTTGAAATAGGATATTAAAACATCTCTTCTAATAAAACAGATTTCTTGTTCACCTAAATTGCTAGTGTAACACCCAAAGGCACTATGTGCCTTAGTTTTTGAAAACCTAATAAGGAATACAAAATAATGATGTTCGTTCATTAGAGATGAGGTTTTTGGAATTTCATAATATATCTAATTTTAGTTAACATTTGAAGTCCGCTACCCAACTAATGTTCAAGAGAGTTTGATGATTATCTAGAGAATACATATCACATTGATATTAATATATAGTAAATTATTTATTAAGAGAATTTTATATGATAAGGCTTTTCAATTATCGTCAAATGTATTATGAGTTTCCTTGCAAAATTTAAAATTAAACCATCATTTGTGTTTAAATTATGTATTTTTTGTACTTTATTGGCACTTAGTCTAGCTCTTTGCAAGCAGACATTATGATTAAAATTATCAAAAAGCTCTGCCAATGCTAAGTTTTCTAATTTATTGTCAGTTTCAAGACAAAGATCATTGAGAGGTCATGGTTTCAAGTCTAGTAGAGTCCCATTGAGCTTTCAATTAATTAGGAAAAAGAAATGAATTACTATTTGTTGATACAATTTAAATGAAATGGCCCAAAATATCTCGAACTTCAATTAATCACAAACATATCAAGTAATCCTCTTAACAAAGAAACATAAAATAGACATAAATAAAGGCTAAATTAATTTAGGAAGATTATCAAGTGATATATGTTACATTAGAAATGCTTCAATGTTTTTAGAATATATTGGTAAAAACATAACCATGAACTCAACATAGGCAACAAGCACGAGATGCTCAAGAATGGATGCTCAAAGACATTGTGGATTGCAAATGTATGTGACACATGGAAGATTATGTCCGATGACATGAGAACTCCCATGATCATAATCACATTTTTCTTGACTTCTCTCCTCCTACTCACCAAAGGGCTTATTATAATATACACATAGCTAGGTTCCCATGAAAAATTTTATGGTTTTCATGCCCACAAGAGTCCTACAACTCACTAAAATTAGGAGGAAGAGTATTTGCCTCATCCTTGCCATTTCCATTCACATTCTGAGCTAGTTGGTGTGGTAGGGGGGAGATCCATCTACTTTTGCATTTTTTGGTTGAGGTTGTAAGTGTGTTTGGCAACAGTTTGTGATAGAGGGAAAAAAACATTTCCATTTGAATTCTAAACATCGTTGGGGTGCTAGGGGGAACCCATTTCCATTCGAATTGTGTGGTTGAGAGTGTCTGACTATTTGGCATCAATGGGATAAGCATGCTAGCTCATCACGAAGTTTTCACCGCTGTCAAGAATATGGAACTGCCAGATGAGTAGTATACTTGCATCATTTTCAATTGATCAAACCTATGGATAAATCATCCAAATCCCTATCGTCTGTTTGGGATCAATGGGTTTGACTACCTATCAATTTTCAATCAACATGTAGTGGTAATCCAATTCAGGGGAGTATGTTAGTAACATATAGTGGTAACCCAATTCAAGGGAGTATGTTAGTAAAAATGAATGGAGATCGAATTGAAGGAAAGTGTCGTAGGTGGTGGCAGGGCCAATTCAGTGAGAATGGGAAGGCTTCAGGTTTGCATAAACCCAGACGAGAAAGGTCCTCACCAAAAGCAAATCAGTGCTAAAGTGGAAGCAATGGATGTAATAGAGAGATATCACAGGGGTTCTTTGCTTCAATCAAGGAGGAAGTGGAAATAATTGAAAATTTGATTAGCGAAAAGTGTGGTAACACATCCAATGGCATTGTTGATACTAAGCTCTTAAATTGGATTCCAAACACAGACTTTTCCTGAAGCCGAGACACCGAACACCTCAAGATGGTGAAACTCTACTGGCACAATAAATCTTTTATTGCACAGGTGGTAGAAGAAAAGAAGTACTCAGCAATAGGCCTACCTAGACAAATTGGACTTCAAAGAAAAGAAATATGAAGCCCCAAATAATGCAGTCTAGGAGATTTAATTGATTGTGGAGCAAAATATGAATGACTAGACTCAAGCAACCGAGGCTCAAGCAGCCACTCAACCAGTCTACATTTATGTAGACTCAGCATTGGGGGGTGAGGATTGACAACCTCAAGGTCTCAGTTTTTTGGTCTATATTCTCATTTTATTTCAAAATGGATAAGTCCTTTGCCCAATATCTTAGAGTAGATTGGCTTCATAGCATTGATGTTGTATGGATAGCTTTTGTCACTTTTATGGCGTTGTCTCATGCCCTCTGGGGATAAACAGCTATGTTAACATTATCGATAGTTATGTTTGTAGTTTTGATGATCTCTTTGCAAAATACGAGAAATTCAAACTTTAGAATGAAAATATGTACCTTTTTGCATATTATTAATGAATGAGTAGCTAATTTACAACCAAAAGAACCATTGTCCTGTCACACTTTAATATTTTTTCTTATGATACATTCGCAATCTATTATACCAAAAGATACAATCTTACATCATAGCATATAGGACATAGAGAAAGTACATTTTAAAGTAGATGTTTTCTACTGTAAGGTCTGTTGACACACCTTTTGGAAAACTAATGTTAGTTTCCCAACCTGCCCTTGAGGTAGTTGCATTCTCCCCTTTCAACGAGCTTATTTCCAATTAGCTCATATGATGTGGTCCATACTACTAGAAGATGAATGAAATAGGAATCTCCTCTACATGCAGTGGAATTTATGGTTGCCCTCTTACATTGCACAGATGATTAAAGGAAAACCATACCAACTCGTAACAAACTAATAAAAGAAAATGTCCATTCCAAAGACACTGTCTACTTCAGTAACTGACCTAAATTTAATGAATCAAACTCTCAAGCTTGATTCTGAAAAATCTCTTCATCACTGGCGTAATATTTGAATTTGAAATCTCTCTAAACACGGTCTAATTTATGGTTCGTGCACATAATTCAAGTAAACCATCCAAACTGAGTGTAACGAACTAAAATATCAGAATTCAGTAGTGTTCCTATTCCAAGCACAACTTTTTTTTATTTCAGAATTTTCTATTCAGGTAATTGACCTATCTTTTTAATGAATCTCAAACTCGAGTTTTGAGAATCCCTTCATGTGAGTTCCAGCCAAGTTCTGTTAAAACAGACCAACTTAAAGATTTACTACTTGGCACAATTTTCTACTTATGTGACAGGCCCATGCTTTTAATGAATAAATCAAGTTCTATTTTGAGAATCTCGTCACTTAAGTTCCAGGTAAGCTCTGCTGAAGGAGTCCAACTTCATTATTTTGTCCTCGGGTCAAATCTGATTGGTTAATATGCTGCAAAATATCTAATCTGGAGATAAACAAATAATAAATTCAGAGTATCAGCAGATTACTGAACTGTTTTTCATCGAAAATAAAATGATAAACACCCAATTCAGGTCAGATGACCATCAGCTTACCCCAGATATACTAAAATTTCAATATACATATTAGTATGTCATTTCCTCGCTGATAATATAAAGGGAGATTCGAGAATAAAAGGAGGGCGTTCCCATTAATAACAAAGAGTGTGCCATGGATCAAAATATAACATGCTGCTATTAATTGTTACAGACCTGAATCAACCGAGTACGAGTAAGAAAAGAATAACAGGAAGACTTCCAAAGAAACATTAAACAATCGCACTTTACAAGCATGGAGATTAGCTGAAAATTCTGCCTTCTGATAAAATAACAGGCTCCATTTAAAAAATAAGAAGCGTAACCCATCAATGCTCAAAGAAGTTGCCAGAATACAGTATTAGCTTCTCCTGACTATATAGTTTGTTTTTTTTTCTTTTCATGTGTCTACAAATAAAGAAACATCTGTTTCACATGCTTCATACCACATTTACAAAAACTGTACATCTGTTTCCGTAGGACTCTGGGGCACCTACTATAAAAAGATGGAGAAACGCTGCTCCATCAAATACTGACAAAAAGGTCTTGAATCTTCAGCATATCCTTCAACAGAAAGACCTTGGAATTGAACATATACTATAACCTAATGTACGGGGTACTAGTTTCTAACCTGGCTTACACCCTCCTATAAACTAACTCAATATACATGGACTCAAGCAATGACATCATTTTATATTTATCAATAAAGATCTCATCAAACGGAATTCCTACCTACCTGATGCCCACCTACAGCCCAATTCAATGTACAAGAACTTAGCTGCTGTATCCTTTATAAGTTGCCAACAAAGAGTTCACTACATGTAGTGCCATACGTAGAGATTTGACCTCGGGTCCTGAATTATTAGGAAGTCTTAGGTGGTGCAAGTTCTTATAAACAGTGGTAAGAATTGACCGCATGTATTGAGCCAGTAACGGTTCATTTGGGTTGAGAACATTGGATGCTTCCGTTATCCACAACAGCTTTCTACCAGTATCCTTTTCAAGATCACAGCTAAGTTGTTGAACAAGTGCCAAGAGCACACCTTGGCTCAAGGGCAACGGGATCGTTGAGAAAAGAGAATTATAGTCGACCTGTTTGAAGATCATTACAATTCACAGGCTGTCAGATATGACCATTTATGCAAAAAATATAATACCCTAAAGAAACAATCAAGCATCAGAAACTGGAGTCCTATCTTGCATGGAACAGACCATAGAAGTACAGTTTATGTCATACAAACATATATGCACCAAAATCAATTAACCAGATTGCTACTCATACCTGAGAACATAACCATGAAACTATAGAAACATCACTTAGTTGAAGTGCTTTGTTAAATGCCTCCTCGAACTTGCACTCAGACACCAATCTCGAAAGTTCCTTAGTTGGGTCAAGTGATTCTTCTAGATGCTCCAGTGAGATTGCCTGCAAAGCAGTGAAATTCATAAATACTGTCTTTAAGACCAGGTCCAACAAATCTATTGGCATAAAATTATAATAACTGAAAGAAATGGTGCATACCTTCTCAGGCAACCCACCAAGGCCACCACTGTTTTGTTTTGTATTTAAAGCACCCACACGAGAAGAACTTGTCCCTGCATTCTCTGCTAAAGCTAAAAGTTTGCGTTGGCCATCAGCCAAATCACTTTTAAGTGACTGTGCAAGAGATGATGCAGATGCAACAGTATCCTGCAATTTCAAGGGACAGGTGACTTGTTACACCCAAGTTCAGAGGTCAAAATGCACAATTTCTATCCAGATTTCCATACAGAAAAATGAAGATTACTTTTTATAATAAATGAGAAGTGATACTGGTCTGGTTCAAAACTTCAACAATATTAACCTCTCAAAAAAATTCTGAGATGCAACTAAAAAATATTAGGACAGCAGATGCTAAGTTTCCTTAAATGCAATCTAGAAGACAAATTCAAAAACTAGAAAATAAGTGAACTACGTGAGCACTAGTTGAAGGTTGCAAGGGCACAGTATAAAATAATTGACTTTAATTTCAAAATGGGAATACAGAATAGTTAAGCAGCATTGTACCATACCCAACAATGAGTCTTACAGATAGATGGTTTCTATTCTTGAATCATGTACAATGCCTAACATACTTGATTGCTTTAATGTATGTTACAACTATCATAATTATCCTGCATAGAGTTCATACTAACTTCTAGCAATCTACAATGTTGTGCCCATTGATCAAGCGACTACTGCAGCAGACCTATGCATACTTCCCAGAACCAGAAAAAATGGAAAGAAAACCTCACAATCATTTGAACATCAAGGTGGAATATGTCCTGGACAAATCTAAACAAATCACACGCAGATCCCATCTCTCCTGGACATCAGGAAGGGAACGGCATTTGAAGACAACAGTTTGGATGCAGTATCTGAGAATCCCAGGTAGAGGACATGACAAAAAGGACATCAACGATAATGTGCTTCAGGGACTGGATGTCGCAAGCCAAGACAACCCAACCAGAATAGGTCACCCTCCTCAAAGGGCACACCCAGATAAGTAATGCAAAAACTTTATTGATGCCCACCTATGGGATATCGTCTCTTCCTCTTCTCTTTCTTCCTCATGTTCCAACATTCTTACTTTTGTAACAATGAGATGAAAGTTGTTTCGTCCCATCGGCCAGTTGGCCTTGTCGACATTTTAATGAAACTCTAATCTACTCTACAGTGTCTCTCTTGAACCCTCTCTCTCACACACACAAAGGGATATGGCACTGGAATCAGTCTTGGACATTTCTGGACAAATGCCGGGCATATCTGATATCCAATCTCTCTCTCTCTCTCTCTCTCTCTCTCTCTCTCTCTCTCTCAAGCGGACAAAATGGCTGATACATGCTAAAAATCTTTGTAAAATTCTGGCTGAATGAAAAATCCCTCTGGATATAGAAATAGAAAAAATAGTTTTCACAAAAGAAGATGTGCAGGAGGGCATGAAGAGGCTAGCACCAAGTAAGGCAAAAGACATCAATGGACTTCAAGCAGAACACTTGAAATAAGAATAGTTAAGAATAATACCTAGATTACCACATTGAAGGATGAACGAGAGGAACTCAAAGAAGATATTCAATATTAGCACTTGATAAAATAGTGTTTGCCTCTTTTACAGAGATTGCAAATGGTTATTAGATCTAACTACTTCTTATTCGAGAGGAGGTGGTTGAGTGATTATCTCAACCGTCATCCAACAATAACTCAATCCATAACAACTTGATATGATTAGAAATTTACGACTGGATCCAGATGAATCTCCTAGCATCTTTGGCCGAATTGAGAAGCAGAGGTGGTCATATGCATATGCAAAGCAGCTAATCGAAAGTGTAATATATGTTAAGCCACACCACGAGACAACAGTCTTGGATCCAATAGAAATCCTCGATTTAGAAGCAAATGAGGTCTTCGCAACTCTGAATATGCATCATGACAGAACCTTCTGAAGACTACAATTATACACAGCAAATAAGATTTACCCACACTTCTTCACAAAGAGATATTCCAGCAACTACATATCTATGATCACTTGGCAAACTCTAGCGATTACGCCAATCAACGAGCATACGCAGCATCCTACAACAAGAGTGTCCTACACTTGGACGGAAGCCTCCTTCACTGGATGACAACGTCCTTCAACCTGGACAGCAGGCTCATCCACAATGCCCTTCAACCAGTGCGTCGCTTTGATACCATATAAGAATAAGATCTAGACTACCACATTGAAGGATAAATGAGAGAAACTCGAAGAAGATATTTAATATTAGCTCCAGTTCACTTAATACAATAGCATTTGCCTCTTATAGAGATTACAAATGGTTAATATATCTAGCTACTTATTCAAGAGGAAGTGGTTGAGTGATTATCTCAACCATCATCAAACAATAATTCAATCCCTAACAACTTGATATTATTACATAAGTAAGCCTTGTAATCTAACAAATAGGAATTTATTAGCCAGCACATAGCAGCATTAGTAAATCAAATGGCAAGGGGGGGTATCCTTCAAGATTGGGAAACAAGCCTTATCCTCCCATCTTCAAAAGAGGGGAAAAAAACCGGGGAAATTCCAGAACCATAATGATCAGCCCTATCTTTGCCATGCTGATCAGGGGGATCATGGAGAGAAAAAAAACACGTAGGCTCAGGAGAGAGAAAAAAGAGCCTACAGACAAGCAGGACTCATACCAAAGAACTCTACCATTAAACACTGTCTTACCTTAAGGCTTGAATAGAGAAGATGTGATACAAGCAAAGATGAGGAATTATGATGTTTTTTGGGGGCGACTTCAACAAAGCCTTTGACACAGTACCATGAGAGAAACAATGGAAGGGATTATGGAAATGAGAATCAGTCAAGTGGAGCACAGTGGTTGAGAGGCCATGCATGAATCGGTGCCAGAATCAGAACATGGAAAGAACTGTCAAAGGGATTTAGCAGCAATGTAGGAGTGAAACAGGGCTGATCCCTCTCTCCCACATTGTTTCAACTGTTTATAGATAGACAAGAAGACTAGATGAATGAGAAAGGTGGTGGAGCAAACATAGCACAAATTATAATAAAGAGGCACTATATGCAGATGATGTGATTCTAATAGCAAAGACATCACGCAACCTACAAGAACATCTAGCAGCTCTGGAGACATTTTACAAAAAAATGGGTATGCTAATCAACGTAAGCAAGACCGACATGGTGTTATTCTTCCTAAAAAGATAACCAAACCAGGCTCAAATCATCTTAAAAAATGAACCCTTGGAAGTCACCCAAAACTATAAATACCTAGGGCTGGAGTTCAATGAATGATCAAATTGGGAAGCATGCGCAACGAAGAGCTCTCCACAATCCAATCCAAGGAGGGATCAATCTCCTACAAGAATATGGAATCCCCAGCAGATGCCTCGAACAATTGGTTGTGCCTCAACCAAAGATTGTATTGCACGAAGACCAAACCATTTTTGTTCCAAACAGTTTCCTTTCTTCATGTAAATGTGCTCAAACACACTCTAACTACATTCAAACCCAAAAGCATTACATGTCACTGTGAGGATTCTCCTTCATTGTTTCAACTGTTTATAGATAGACAAGAAGACTAGATGAATGAGAAAGGTGGTGGAGCAAACATAGCACAAATTATAATAAAGAGGCACTATATGCAGATGATGTGATTCTAATAGCAAAGACATCACGCAACCTACAAGAACATCTAGCAGCTCTGGAGACATTTTACAAAAAAATGGGTATGCTAATCAACGTAAGCAAGACCGACATGGTGTTATTCTTCCTAAAAAGATAACCAAACCAGGCTCAAATCATCTTAAAAAATGAACCCTTGGAAGTCACCCAAAACTATAAATACCTAGGGCTGGAGTTCAATGAATGATCAAATTGGGAAGCATGCGCAACGAAGAGCTCTCCACAATCCAATCCAAGGAGGGATCAATCTCCTACAAGAATATGGAATCCCCAGCAGATGCCTCGAACAATTGGTTGTGCCTCAACCAAAGATTGTATTGCACGAAGACCAAACCATTTTTGTTCCAAACAGTTTCCTTTCTTCATGTAAATGTGCTCAAACACACTCTAACTACATTCAAACCCAAAAGCATTACATGTCACTGTGAGGATTCTCCTTACAAACCTTTCCAATTCAGGGCTATGGCTTCCAAATGAGTTCCACCAATAAGTTGTCATAAGGAGAAATTTGAACAAATTATAAATTTCAGATTTAGAATTTTATAATCTATTCAGAATTAAATATATAACTAAAAAAATAAATTTTACACAACTGGGACTGTATTGTATCTTGCTCATTAGGATTGCAGAACACACATTTTATGTAATCATATAATCCACCTATGACCTCATTGTCTACTAAAATTTGTCTCAATAACGATATTTTGAGTTAAGAAATACCCAAGAACATGTAGAGGCCGATGGCATTGCTCATTCCATCTCTCATCAATAAATTTCTAATTAGGAAAATACTTTTTTCTCCTTGTAGAGAATCCTTATTGCCTCTTTGTGGCCTCATAAATATTAACCAGGTGTGGGTTTATAGCCATCCACCAACTGGAAGACAACAAGAGTCTCAATGGCCTTGATGACCTCTTTTGTTTTAGTCCAAAAATCAATCTCTTAAATGAAGTGAGAGATTTCAATCTTGTAAGTCTTATTGCTCTATAGTGATGCACCCTATTCATCAACACACAACATTTCCCTCAAATTGTTATTATGGCTAGTAGGAGATTGTAACGAAAGAAAATCCATTGCAAAGCAAGTAATAGTTGTTGAACAACCTCATTGCCCCCTGTATTTTTCCTCGTAGTAGTGAGGATCCATGAGTGATTGTACATGAAATTAGTTATATATTTGGATTGATCCACAATCTTCTTCACCCAATCAATTTTACCTTACCAGATAGGATATGTCCCAAACCTCTCCCATATCTCATATCCATATATTGGACATGTGGGTATGCAAGATACATGGGTCCAGCAAGTTTGACATGTGTGGGACACATGTCAGAAGTTGAACATGTGTCCCACAACACGCAAGACTGGCATGTCCCACACATGTCAAACACATGGGACCAACTTGTCCCCACATGTCTGATACATGGGGCACTAAAACAACACACTAAAACGAACTTTTAGGGATTTTAAAAAAAAAATCATAAAGGAGCATTTGAGCCAAGAAATCATTCACCATTTAAGCTAGGAGGGAGACACTATGTAGAGTTAACTTATCTCTCAAGATTCTTTGCATTTGGTCCAAAGTGAAAAAGCTTCCAATGTATTTCTATATTTCATTTGTATAAATTTTTTTAAATTATGTATATATATTATTATCATGTTTCAAGGGGTCTACGTACCCATATCAAACACTTGAATCCCCGTGTTCCCGTGTTCCCATAGTATTTTATCAATATTGCCAATATGAGTTCCAAACAATGAGCAGTGCATGGAGTCCAAAATAGAGTGCAATGACTTTCTTGCAACATCTTTCCTACCAAAACATAGTCAGTCGAATTATTTGTATCAACTTGAACTACATCATCCACTCCCACCTCAATAACCACATTGTCCAAGAGAACACATAATAGTTTTGCATCCTTACCTCCCTCAATGCATCCACTCATTTCAAAAACACAATTCCACATGGACAAAAAACGAGGAAGATAATTATGGTGCATGAATGAACACTCCTCTTCCATCGAACATGATGGTACACCTTGTGTGATCCCAAGATTTGACCTCTTCTTGTAAAATCCACCCGTCAATTAACAATAATTACGAGCTTTGAACCTCATAGTACATGCATCAATAGCATCCATCATAAGTTGATAACAAGGGAGTGAGAAGCATTGATAGATCTACATCATACCAAATCGCCTAATCTATCAACAAGCAACATTCATTGCCTATTTTCTCCATTAACTATCAATGGTGGGTTAAGAACCAAGGATGGTGTAGGGTGCACAAAAGTTAACCAAATTTGTTCCCTTTGCATTGGGAGGGGTATCCCTATCCATTTGCCTTGGAGGCGTGGATGATCTACATCATACCAAATCGCCTAATCTATCAACAAGCAACATTCATTGCCTATTTTCTCCATTAACTATCAATGGTGGGTTAAGAACCAAGGATGGTGTAGGGTGCACAAAAGTTAACCAAATTTGTTCCCTTTGCATTGGGAGGGGTATCCCTATCCATTTGCCTTGGAGGCGTGGATCTAAAATGTCCTAGAGGTCCCTTGAACACTTTAGTTTCCACTAGTAGTTACAAGGATCTCATAAGCTCTCCCCATTTCCTCCATAACCCTTTGCCTCTTATTTTTATCTTTAGTGATGCGATTAATGGCTATTGCATTTCAATGTTTAGATCATTTGGCACCTTTAGGAAGTGTGTAAAAATCCTAAATATGCCCTAGGTGGCATTTGAGCCTATGTATCCCATCATTTAATGTTTTTCCACAATAATTGCATGTGACTTTTCTTGTGAACACAAATTAGTAATGGTTCCACGCTAAAAACCTCTCCTTTTCCCTTGGAGCCATGGGATTCTTCCTTACAATTAAAAAGAAATACGAAAATACAAGAGCCAAGATTCACGTCTGAAATGCAAATTGTTACATCCAACTACAATCTAAATGAGTGCAAAATTTTGTACAAACCCTCTTCAATATGCAAAATTGTGTAAACCCTCTTCAATATGCAAACAAATGGGTAGACTACAATCACAGATGGATTCCCCTCTGAAATCAGTTCCAAGTCAATGGAAAATCAGTTCCAACAATAGGCTCTCGAGCAAAGCATACTTCACCTCCAAATAGTCCATATGCAAGCAATCAGAAGTGAAATGAGGTAAGAAGAGAAGAGGAAGGATTTTGGGAAGGAAGGTTTAGGTTGCACAGTTTCTTTTGGTTTTTTGTGCCTAGGCCTTCGTTGACAAGCTTATGTGTCCATCTAACATGGACTCAGCAGAGTCAGAGCTGTCTCTATCGAGTCACACAGTGACCTGGACAAGTCAAACGTAGTCAGTTGCTGACTCAACCTTTCATGGAGTCAATAACCAAATCAACTTGTTTTCTGGTCAAGACAAGTACGAATGAGTCGAGTTCAAGTGACTCAATCAATTCTGACAACATTAATGCAAACACATTTTTGTAATCGATAAATATGTTAATGGCAATAGCAACTAACATATGACCCTAATATTCTTGGGTTGTTATTCACTCCTAAGATAAACATGTTTTGTGATTGGGTCCTCGAAATGATTATGTCAAGATATTCAAGAAGGAATGTGTTGTTTGCTCTAAATTATGTGATAGAAACAACCAATCTCAATGTCTTTTAATTTTAATACATATATTGAGCCTATAACAGAATTAAAATGATCGAGATTATTAGGACTAGTGAACTTGGATCTCTTTTTTCAAGTGTAAGAACGAGGAGACACCCTATGAACATTGAGATGTTTAGTTAGCCATGTAATGGTTGGCTCTTTAATGGCCAACCAATTCTACATCACCATGGCATAAACCTAGTGGGGGTTCAGTTTTCAGGGCCTCGGTTCAACTTGAGACATGACTTCAAACCTTGACTCAACAAGGAATATGGCTTATGTGCCCTTCTTAAGAGATAATTTTTCACTTTCAAGACATCGCGACCAAGATGCACCTCTTGGACAAGATCATCAAACCCATGATCCCCTATGGTATGAAGATCTCGAGGCCAACTTGCTTCAAGTTGACTAGGCTCGAACGAAGAGAGTGCAAACCCTTGTGCTACATCGCATCATATGGTGCAAGCAGGCAATCCCTCATTCCATTATTCAAGTGGAGTTTGGACTTCTCACTTTCCTGTAGAAATTTCAGACCCCAACCCGGTTTCAAGTCTCAATGAGACAACATAGTTTAATGCCCAACCCACATTGCTCTTTTCAGAAGCAAATTAGTTAGCGATAAAAATAGCTCATAAACTAAAACACATGAAGTTTGCTACAACAATAAACCAGAAATAAAACACACCCAAAAATTGTACACGTAGAGGTTTTTGGTCAAACTTAGACCCTGGAAAAACCCACAAGGGGAAAACCAGTGAGAGAGAGGTTTTTTATTATTATTTATAGCTCTGAGAAATATTTTCTTCTAGGATTTTCTTCCAACAGTCATCTTCAACAATTTAATACACAGACTTAGCTTGATTTTTGTGCCCACAGACAGCCTTGAAAACCATGCCACCAACTCCTCTATTTTTGTGCCCAAAAATCAATACACAGTACAGTTGTCACAGTAATAAACAGTGTTCCACGGGGACGCGTCCCCCAGGGTGGGGGTCATGGGGGACACGTCCCCCACGTCCCTGGGACGGGGGGACTCCAGGGGGGATGTTTCCCCACATCCCCTTTTTGGGGAGACTTGGGGGGACGCGACTCCCCAAGGTGGGGGACGAGACTCCCCAAAAGGGGGA
>CBVK0100623423.1:0-12745 GCA_900067695.1 Picea abies | reverse complement strand
CCAGGTATGCGTTCTACCTATTGCTTCTAGTTTTTCATATCTGTGCTTTGTCCTATTGATTAAGCAGTGCCTTTATATGTGCTCCTTGTTTACTGTTTGTACCAGAACTATTATAAAATCTGCAGGTATAGATCTGCTGTTGTGTTGATCAAGAGAGCTGATAACACTGTCTATGAACTAGGTCATTTGTCTTCTGATTTGAATATAGATCCACTGTTACTCCCAGAAGAAGTTTGTTATAAATGTTTGAGATCTGAGCTTATTGCAGATAGTTTGAGTTCACTATAGTATTTGAAGGAGCACTGTCTAAATCTGCTGTTACAATTGGAAGAGTTTTGCTTATCAAGATATAGTTCTATTGTTACTTTTAGAGGAGCTTTCATTTAATGTTTGAGATCTGAGTTTGTCTAATCTGCTGATTACTGTTTCTTCTAGATCTGCTATTATGATCTGGGATCTATTATTTTGTATATGTTGTCTTCTTCTAGAGTCACTGTCTTTTATAGATCTATATGCTGTTTGTATTTCAGATCTAAGATGTTTTTGGCTTTGAAATGAAAAGAGACTGCTGAATTTTTAAATTACCCTAAAATCTAACACCAGCTCTACTTAAATCTGAAATGCAAATGGAGGAAAAATGATTAATTAGATTTATGCATCATACATAAGAATAATAAGTAAATCATTTCCATTCAAGCAGCTAAACTTTAGTGAACTGTAAGCCAGTGACCCAATCAAAAGTAGGCTATCTATTAGGAGTTTGAGCTTAGTTGTATGGTCAATCAGATCATAAATCCCAAAACACACCCACCCTAAAGTTTCTCCACATGGGTCAATATTGGAGACAAATTTCAGCTACAATAATCGGTTATATATTGCAAACCGTGCAACTCACAAGATGGATGTCCTAATATATAGCTCAACATTGGAAAAAGTTTCCTCCATAGCATTCTAAGAAAAATTGTAAATTGCAACAACCTTAGTTTGAGACAATCCATTACTAAAAATACCAAAAGCTCCATTCTAACAAAGGAAAGGATGCAATTCCATTATGTTGTCAACATGCAGGGATAGCCTGCATCAAACAAGCATATGCCTCAATGATTTTATAATAAGATATGTTAAATAGCCCACTAAATGCTTTGCACCACTCAGGATGCAATCTAGTCATTCCAACTAAAGCCCTTCTAAGGAGCATTCAGCATATAAGATCAAGGGCGACAAGACCTATATTGATGGTTAAATCCTATATAACTATGATGATGACCTTGTAAACAAAATTTCCATATCCCAACTTCGGTCTATTGATCATGTTTCCTACTTCTATCTCATAACCCTATGATAATGAGCTCCACAGATGATGGTTGATAGTGATAAAATTTCCAAATAGAATAAATCCAAAGCCTTTGACAATTTTTGTGTTAATATCTAAATTTTTAATTCACCTATTATTTCACATTCTAATAATAAATATTTATATCCATGCTAATAACAAGATATCAATATTCTGACTTTCTTTGGCAGTAGGACTACAGAATCTCCCATGTGCTTATATGCAATGCTAACTCCACCAGGTCTATTAAACTCTAACAGAGAATTTATGGTTGATTTTCACCAAATCTTAAAAATCAACAGTCTTCGGATTTTCCAGCTTGAAATAGAACAACAAATCATGAAGACACCCACTCAAAAACGTTTTTTTAAAGAAAAAAGTAAGATTTCAACATCACTAAATTAGTAAATATATTTTACTATATTTTTCATTAAGAATGGCATCACTAAAGGAAGAAAGTAAATATATTTTACTATATTTTTCATTAAGAATGGCATCACTAAAGGAAGAACAAAGGTCACAGTAAGACTTATTGGAAATATGCAAAGTATGCAAGCCATGAGAAAGACGAATAAAATCTTATGACATGCTGAAGAAGCAAACTACAATACTGATGGTAGCCTCCAATGGGAAAAGAGATTAGCAATACACAAAGATGTTTAGAGAAAAGCTTGAAAAGGCAAAGTGAGAAGATGGTCCTTATTTGGGGCTATTATGAGTGGTGCAGCAGAATTGCACCTTACAAGACTAGATTCTGGAACTCAACTAACATGGATGAAAACTTTAACACACACAAGCAAAGTTTTGGCAGCAATCAGAACTGAAATTTCATTACCAAATCAAAGTTGTACAAGTATAGTCATAACGAAATTCCTAACCACTATACATTGAAGTGATCGACTAAATTCTAATCACACATGAAAGAAAACCATTTCAGCTTCCCATGTTTCTAACTTCAAACTTACAGATTATGTACAAATGGTGACTGTTACAAAATAGTGTACACTGAGGTAGGAGAAACAAAGATTCATGGTAGATGATCTGTTCTGCCAGCTGTGTGCTCCACCACCTAGTCCTGCAGTTCTACTGACTGTGAATGTTCACCAACTGTGAATGTTTACCTGCTGCCTCGTGCAGTATCAACCTGCAGGCACACCTGTCCCACAGGAATTGCAGCATGTCACAGTTGTGCTTCCACAATGTGAAAGGATATACAATCTGAATGTTAGTCTTACTTCGTTAGTAGAGGTGCAACCAGCAAACACGTTGGAACCCGCACTTATAACTTATGCAGAACCACAATGTTGGTTTACACACAATGCTTGGACTTGTGATCCACCTCTGTTGCAGCAGCCCAAAGTTTTATGCAGCTTCCATATTTAGGTGAAATTTAAACTTCACAGCGTAGTTTCATTCGACAGTCTTCAAAACTAGTCAAATTCTTTGTTTCGCTGAGATTAAGCCTCCTCACTCAAGATTTGTTGGTCCCCAACAACTGCATAACCAGTTGAGGAAATTGTTCTTGATATTCTCTGCAGTAAACCCATTTTCCGGTCCAGGGAAATCCTTCTAGCCTGATGTGACAGTCTTATTGCAGCCCACCAAGTAGCCCTATCTTTACCATACATAATTGTCTTCCTTCAGCTTTGTGTCAATATCTACACCAATCTCCTCAAGAAACAGAGCAATAACTTCATCTTCTTCCCCATCCAGCATCAATGGTTCAAAGAGCTTCAGAAAATCTGAGTTCAAGAGAGGATGAATACCACGTACTTCAGCAACTCCAATCAAAATGTAGTGTGCCCTATCTATTCAAGAATGGTGTATGGGCAGTATCTAAGTGACTTTAGCTTCTGACACTTCTCCTTAAAGCGCTATTTCTGGAGATAAACCAAGAACTTGTCCATTACTTGGAACTTATGATCAATTTTGAACCACTCATGTCAAGCTTTGTGCTTCTGACCTTTTTTGCAAAGCATATCACAGGTGCTCATGAATATGTGGAATATGGTCAATGAACCGAACTGCTTGCCCGTGTTCAAATTGCTTATTTTTATAATCGTTGCCTCAGATTCTTTACCCAATGTGGTTAATGGGTACTTACGGAGGAACACAAGACAAGCCTCAAACGGCGAAGTGCCGATTGCAATGTGCAAGGCACCATTATAGTTGTGTTGCACATTGAAATGTTGACATCCCAAGTCTTTAGGTGTATATGATTCAGAATGTGCAACAGTTGAATTATGGTCCACTTCACTACCTCAATTTGCCCATCTGTCAACAAATGGAAGGTAGAGCTCCTTTTCAGCATCAAGTCCATTACGGAGGAATACAAGACAAGCCTCAAACGGCAAAGTGCCAATTGCAATGTGCAAGGCACCATTATAGTTGTGTTGCACATTGAAATATTGACACCCCAAGTCTTTGGGTGTATATGATTCAGAATGTGCAACAGTTGAATTATGGTCCACTTCACTACCTCAATTTGCCCATCTGTCGACAAATGGAAGGTAGAGCTCCTTTTCAGCTTCAAGTCCATCAATCCCCATGGAGCTTGCCAAAAGTGGCTCAAGTGTATGTTATCTCATTTGGAGATGATTGAGAACAGCAATCTAAAATGCAGCTCATAATAACATGGACGAAATCTCCAACATCAAGAAAAAATTGGTAATAATGAGGATTGAAATTTTATTAACAAATCAAACATGTACAAGTACAATCAAAAGACATTGTAACCCTTGTATAGTGCAAGTGAGAGATTAAATACTAATCCCATGGGAAAGTGAAACATTTATCTTCCCAACTTTCTAACTTCCAATTACAGATTACGTACAAGTGGAGATTGTTACAAAATGAAGTACATTGAGAGAGGAGAAACAAAGATTCATGGTAGTGTTAACACTCGAAACTGGAATGAATTGAATGGACATTTGGGGAAAGTGCCAATGTAACCTCGCATAGTCCCTCTTGCTTTGGTCTAGTGCTTGCTAGCCTAAGGGGCGAATCCCTAGTGATATGAAGCCAAAAACTTCCAAATGAATTCAAATATGCAAGATATACTCACTGAAATCCCAGAAATTATTCAGATTTCTTCCATTAAACGCTTGACAGCACATAAACTTCAGATTTACAATTTAGAATGTCAAATCAAGATTTACCCTTCATAAATCTGCTATAACCTACTTAAATCTGTGACAAAAAGTTGTGGATCTGCAAGTGAAATAATCAAATCTGCGAATTATAAGGTTCTTTTTATGTATTTTTCAAACCTATGCTCAAGTCCAATGGGCATGGAAAGGAAAAATAGAAAAGAAAGTTGATTGGGCAGGCAATACAACCAAGGCCAATCAACTCATAGTACTATCAAAGCACTTACAAAATTCTATTAACACTTGTGAAATTGGTCACCTAGAAAGTGATCATCCTTATCATCAAAGTTGTAGGCATGTACAAGGTCTAGTACACTAGATAAAACCACAAGCCTTGAGGGTACGTAAAGTCACTGCACAAGACCTCTCTCGCATCGAGGGATAGATAATCACTTGACTAACAATAGGAGGCACCAACACCAAGTCTCCAACGAACTCTACCATTTGGCATGAATGTTAAGTTGCCATGGTTCACAAACCCGACCCTTGGGTGTTCAAACTCAGAGTTGATTCACAAACTCCGTCCCAAGTTCGGGAGCATGGACATCCCACCACGAACCCTGGAAAACCCAAGGCACCCAAGTTTTGGAGCATGGACGGACATCCCACCATGAAACCTAGAGAACACAAGGCACCCAAGTTTATTCGAGTTCTTCCCAGTCAAGAAAGGGGGACATTCCCCCAAAATGGATACTTGAACCTTGAAAAAGCCCAAATCTCAAAAAGAAGGTTGGGGGCCTCCTCCAAAAACCCTAATCCCTCACTTCCCAACTACCTTGATGAACTCAAAAGCACAAGTACACACTTCATTTTTACCAATTCATTTTCAGATTGAAGCAAGAAACAGTCCGACAATGAAGAAGAAGAAAGATATTAATTTCAGTGCCATTTTTCTCGCAGAAAACTCGTGCAAAAAGATAGCTAGTGATGTGGTGAAGTGGACCATTGCCTTTGGTGTTCAAATCTTCCATTGCAAGGGTATTTTCTCTGCATTTTAAGCAATTTTCAATGTTCAAATTAGATTTTCAGTTCTCTTCTTTCAAATTTCTCCACAGTGACTTCATCAAATCCTCTCCATCTGTTGTGCAAATAAGTGAAGAGGACAAGGCGACCCAAGGGTGTGTGGGTACAACATTCATCAAATGCAAGCTTTTTCATTTAGAATGGAGAGGCAACTATACTACAACTATAGCCCATTTTTATGAATCTTTCAAGAAAGGGTGTTGAGCCTCATACGGGAGACTCTACAAATGTTGCTAGACTCCCTACTGCACAAAAAGCAGGAAAACATTGATGGTTTGGCACCCAAGAAGACAATCTCCCAACCACGTCCTACTTGGAATGATGAATCTGAAGAGGAAGAAATGCCATTTGATGATGAAGCTTTTGGTGGTCATCAAAATGATTAAAAAACAATCCAATTGCATCACATAAGAAACCTAAAATGGGTAACTTTATGAAATGATGATGAAGCTTTTGGTGATGAGCATGTGTCATCAAAATGATTAAAAAACAATCCAATTGCATCACATAAGAAACCTAAAATGGGTAACTTTATGAAATGTTTGATGGGAAGAGCAAGGGTGACATTGATCTTGTAATAGCAAGATTTTTTCTTACATGCACCATACCTTTCACTATAGCCCACTCACTATTTTGAACTAGCGGGTACCATTAATGATGGACCAACAACGCATAAGGCACTTGGTTATGAGAAGCTCCGAACTGAGTTAGTTGACAAGGAAAAAGCACATCTTAAGAAGGCAATGGCACCATTGAAGGTGTCTTGTCTAGAGGGATGTTCAATTGCTATGGATGGTTGGATAGATTACCAAAATCGTCCGTTAATAAACATCATTATCTCTTCCATACTTGGTACCTATTTTCTAAAGGCCATCAATTGCTCCAATCAACAGAAGAATACCTTACTTTTGAAGGACCAATTATGTGAGACCATTGCAAAGATGGGGCCATCCAATGTCGTCCAAGTTCAAGTTGTCACTAATGCAGCCCCAAATAGCAAAGTAGCAAGGTTGATGGTCCAAAACAGTACATGTTAGTGTTTTCATTCTAAAATATTGCTTATTATTACATTACTACCAATTCTGATTTTCTTCATAAATCTGATTTTTATCTATAGTTTATGAATGTTGATTTGTGTATTCATGATGCACCCTAGGGATATTTTTGGATACCATGCACATTGCATTCTTTGAATAATGCACCGAACAACATTGGAAAACTTGAGTGGATTCATGTGATAATTGAAAATGACCACAAAATTTAGACCTTGATATGCAACCACAACCATTCACGAGACATTTGCCACAGGCATGCCAAATTGGAACTTCATAAACCATCTAATACCATATTTCCAACTTTCTACATTTTGCTTAGGGGGCTTTCGCTACCACAATTATCAATTATATATGATATCAGTGAAGAAAATCTTTCTCAAATGCAACCATGGAGGTGAAGCACTTGATTTTGGATTATCACTTTGAGCCGATGTAAAATTTGTTGTGGAATTTGTAGAGCCAATACATGAAATTCTTTGTTATGCAAATACAACCAATGTTTAGATGAGATTTATGATAACTTGGACTCTATGAAAATATTCAATCCAATAGGAAGGATCTCAGTTTATGGCCACAGTTGAAATCAATTATGCATGGGCAGTGGAATAGATTGAACACCCCACTTCACATGGCAACGTATGCAATTAACCTAAAATGGTATGATCCTATAACAAGGACGCCTCCTTCACAAGATAGAGAGGTCATGGAAGGGTTCATGAATGTTTTTAGAAAAATTTATGGTTCTACAAAAGAGGCACCCTACATACGCTTTCAATTTGACAAATTTTCACGTGGGCAAGGTGTGTTTGCTTCACCTACTTTTGTGAGTGATTGATTTGCGGTGCCTCCATGGTATTGATGCTCCTCAATTGCAGGGATTTTCCATAACGTCACTCTCACAAGTAACTAATTCCTCGTCTTGTGAGAGGAATTGAAGCATTTATGCTTCATCCATTTAATGAAAAAAAACCAATTGAGGTCATGGCAGAGAACTTAGTCTACATTCATAGAACATTTCGTCTCCTTGCTCGAAAAGACCTAGGGTACACGGAGGGTTCCTTTCAAGAGATGGGACCAATACACAAAGGATGTTATATGTGTGGGCAAGCAGCCACAACCAAATTGATATGTAAATTGTCATGGATATTCCACTCCAACAGTTTGTCACAACAAATCTTGCAATATTCTTAAATCTTTTCTCATTCAATTTATTTCCTTAGATCCCATATTTATTATTACTAGCTTAATGCTCAAATTTATGAAAATAACTTAAATAAAAAAAATGAAAGAACAAGCAAATGAACACACCATCCACACAAAAGAACACAATATGTATCCTAGGAAACCTGATGCGAGAGAAAACCCAACTAGATGGTGAGACCTATGCTCTGCTCTCTTTTCTTCAGTTATGAGAATGCAAATACAAAGAAAGGGGCACTCACTATGAAGTTACCTTTGACACTATGGCCTGAATGGTTGCTAGAGAATCTTCTTCCTCCTTTGTTATGCTCTCAAATCCCACTCCTAGATGCTCTACGCAACTATGGAACAAGTACAATGCTAAAAGAATGGAACCCCCTCTCTTTCTAGCAGCACAATATTTAACATATCCTAATAGTCGTCTAGGGTTAGGGATTTTGCATCCTCAACCCTCAATTAGTGTTAAGGTTTTGGACTTTCCAGAATATTCTTGAAAGTCCACACGTGACTAGCCCCACGTGTGTGAGTAATGGGAGCTAATGTGGCATCCACTCCGTACCATGGTGGTCAACATGGAGGTAAACTTGCGAGAGGCATAACTTCCACATACGAACTCCAATTGAGGTGATTTTTGCACCGTTGGAAAGCTCTTGATGTGTAGAACAGCTTTGAGGGGCTAGGAGCTATGCTCACAAAGTTTTTTTTTCCCAAAAAGTGTCATTTGATGCCTCTAAATGGCTCTATAAGGTTCATCTCCAAACTAGAACCTGCCACTAATATGGGCCCTGCGAGTCAATTCCTCCAATTTTTCAACTCAGAAAGTACCAAGATAGATGGCAAATTATAATGATCCATTATGAATCACAAACAGCCTTGTTAAGATACCTCCAATGATTGTCGGCAAAGAGAAGCCTATGCTTGAGAGCAAAGATTACCTAGAGAGCTCACCCACTGAGGACCTTAGAGATGTCAATGATGATGAGGATGCAGCAGAACTAGCAGACTTGGCTTGAGGAAGCTGAATCAACTCTATTGTTTTTTCTATTTTATTTTTGGAAATGCCATTGGGCATTTTTAACGTAGTATGTAATATTTTAAGAGTCGAGAACTATTGAAGTCAATTTCAAATGATAATGATCAAATTAATTGTTTTCCTAATCATTGTATGAATCATGCTTGTT
Source organism: Picea abies (assembly GCA_900067695.1). Taxonomy (NCBI): domain Eukaryota; kingdom Viridiplantae; phylum Streptophyta; class Pinopsida; order Pinales; family Pinaceae; genus Picea; species Picea abies. Next base: position 3,804 of record CBVK0100623423.1, on the reverse strand, counting down.
CAATCATTCAATGTTGAATGAGAATTCTGAGTCAATAAGAACATTGTTGATTTACAGAAATTCCTCATTCCAATTATATTTTTTATAGATTTTTTAATATATATATAATTTTATATGTATACCCTTAATGAACCCCCCTCTCCTATTTCGAAAAGTGACATCTCCATCCATGCATCCGCACCTGCACTCGCCCATGAACCTACATACCATGTAAACTTAGCATGAAAGGGAGAAGAATGTGAAATATGGAAGCAGAAGAATGAAGAGGACTAACTCGAGAATAATAGATCCCCCAAGCTCTCTTGAATTCCCTTCTCTTACAAATGGGAGAGTATCCATACATAGTAATTATCAAAGAATATCTCATAACCTAGAATAGGTGTCATGCAAGGACACCTCAAACCCTAAAAGCATGCTCAAATTGTCTAGAAAATAACGCCTAGCTTTAGTTGGTCCAATCCTCACCCAAGAACAAGAAATTTAACACAAGTAAAGCAGCCTACATATGCATGAAAATCTTAGGACTAAGTAAAGGAATCAAATCTTACAAGTCTCAAAGCATTACACAACATTTAGATTAGTTTTCCTTTTGCAAAGTAGAACACTAATTGCTAGATTAGTTTTATTTCTCACAATTTCAATTTGGCAAATAAACCATCCCCTCAACTCCTCGCAAGAGGCCTGGTCAGTGTGGATTAGTAATTAGTCTCACATTTCAAATTCAGTTATTTATTTTCTTGCTTAAAATAAACAAATTCCCCTCAGTTCATAGTGCGGTTCCTGACCCTTCCAGTTGCGAGCTAATCTCGATCTGTTGGAAGTAAGTTTCATACACGCTGTGCTGATCAGTGGTTGATAGATTAAATAGGACAACCTATAAAGTAGTTAGCTTAATGCGTAGGAAAATGCCTTGAAGTGACCTGCGAAGTAAGGCGGGCCCTCTCGAGACTTGGCTTCCCACCCGTTTTGGACATCCAGCACTTTGAGTGAATTTTACTGGTGAGACCATTGGGTTTCGGTAAATCTCTCCGCAAGTTTCCAAACCTCGATCTGCTGGAAGTAAGTTTCATACACGCCATGCTGGTCAATAGTTGATAGTTTAATTAGGACAATCTCTAAAGTAGTTAGCTTAATGCACGGGAAAACGCCTTGAAGTGACCTGTGAAGTAAGGTGGGCCCTCTCGGGACCTGGCTTCCCACCTGTTTTGGACATCCAACACTTTGAGTGAATTTTACTGGTGAGACCATTGGGTTTCGGTAAAGCTCTCCGCAAGTTTTCAAACAAAGAGCTAACCTCCAAGGAGGCCCAAACCATTTCACTAATTCAACATCAATTTATCTTAATAAAACACACGAACTACATTGCCCACGATCACTTTAAAGCACCTGTCTCAATTTTCACACTCAGCAAAGCCACAGGCTTCTTTTTTTACATATTGGATATCATCTTTAAAGCAGTTTTAATTTCACTTGCATATAACAAACGTACCTGAGTATCATTTTTATGCAAGTGTATGCTTGATGTTATATCGTGGATGAATGATTTGTTTATGTGTATTTCAATTCATGGTTGATTGTTGAATAAAGGTAATAAACTCCTAGATTTATATTTTGTACTTAGCTTAGATCAAGCCATAGTATTTTTGTTAGGGACTACCCCCCTTGGCTTCGCTAGGAATTGTCCTAGACGGAGGAGTTGAGGATTAGGTGACAGCACGTTAACTCTCACTTGCCCCCAAGGACACACAAAGTGGATTGAAGATTTTTTCCACATCTCCCAAGTGTGTATAAGGCGGCAACAATTTGTCAACTTTGAAAATTGCAAAAAAATAGAAACTAACTAGCAATTAAAGATTATTGTGACTGCAAAAGGAAAACTAATCTAGATTGTGGTTTGTTTAACTTTAGAGATGAATGTGAACTTGTTAGAGCACTTAAAACAAAAGGACAAAATGAAGCAAGCCAAGATAAAAGATCCCAAAACACAACACACCCCGACGAGGGGAAAAGCAAAATGAGGCCTCCTTTGGCTCACTAATTTTATTATCACGGTTACAATTGCTCTTTGAAGAGTCTTGAGATCTCTTTAAATGAGAGATATGGACCCTTATATATGGGTCAGAAAACAAAATGTGCTTTTACAATAGTTTCCAATCAGTATAGGGTCGCTTTCAGGGTCTTAGGAACTTCAAGTCTTCGAAATTTCGGTAGAGTATCTGCTTGTCTTCGTACCAACCTGCACAAAACAGCGAACAAACAAGATGCAAATATGGCCAAAAACACTTTAAAAGTGTCTTTGGTTATTAGTGTATCAAGCTCAAATCTTCTAATTAAATTCCTATGATAAACTAGCAAAATTTTAAGTTAAAACTAACTAAGAAAGAGCCTTTCCCTACTGATATTCTTTGTTGTCCTAAAACAGAAAATAAAGATAGTAAGATTTGCTCAAATCTAATACTTAAACCCTTTAAAAGTAAACTATCTCTATCCTTAAAAATTTCAGCAAGAAAGAGGGACTAAGATAGTATTTTGCAAGCTAGAACAAAGATCTAATCTACTTGCCTTTAGTTTGCAAAAGAAAGATAACTCGCAGTACTTCTTTTAAATTGAAATCTTACTTTGCAAATAAATAAAACTCAACAGAAATTTTTAGCTTTTAATTGAGAAAGAGATGAGAAGAAAAAGTTCCTTAAACCCTTGGAATACTTGGGCAAAAATGGAGTCTTCATAGCATAGAAAGAGGGGCTATTGTCCTTCAAGATTTGGAGAGAAAGTAAGAGCAAGCAAGCTCATCCAATCCTCCAAATGAGATCTCTAAACTCCACAACACTTGCAAGAAACCTGTTAGAGCTTGGTGTTACCTACAAAGAAACTCAATGGCACATTAGTTAAACAAAACATAAAATGCATATTTAGATCTCTAAGATAGATAATCAATAGGAAAAGGAAATCAAACCAGATTTACAATCCTATCATTTATGAGTAATAGTACTCCTTACAAAGGCCAAATTCAACAAATTGCATAAACAAATGAAATGAAATAATATCACCTCATAAAATTGCACTTGACAATGAGCAACCACACATAGATCCACACCAAATTAGCCTCCAAAGCCTTTTTATTTCAAGTATGAAAGATATAACATTGTTGCAATGGCACAAATCCCAAGCTCCAACTAGTTTTAGCAATAGGATAGTGCTTCAATATATAGCAAGAGGTGAAAGATGGGGGAATGAGGAGGGCGCACCACTTGGAGAGGTAAGAGTTGCCAAGTGTTGAGATGGGCTGCCACTTATCCCATAAACTCCCACAAACTGCCACATAAAAGGGTGAGGTGAATAGAAGGCTGCCACATATCAAATAGTGGGTGAGCTCACATGTAGGTGTGCCACCTCTCTCAAGGAGGGTGCACTTCCTCTTGGCCCACATTCAAAAGTCAACCCAATCTTTACCCAATCAACTCAAATCATATCTAGAATGAGTGTTGTGGCTGCCACATAGCCTTTTAGGCTTTATTTCAACCAAAAACATGTCCCCACATGTTTTCCCAAATTTAGCCCTTGCTGATTTTATTTGATTTTTTTTTGTCTTTTTGGGTTTTTTGAGTAAAATTTAATTTTAAGTGATTAAAATCACTTATTTTACTCAACCAAGTGGGTACTTAGGTAATACAGGTGCTCGAGGTCCTAAAAAGAGCACCCCCAAGACATATTAAGTCCCCTAGTACCATTTTTTTAATACATCTTTATTTTTTAATTAAAAATTCTAGTTTTGCAGAAAAATTTTAATTAACTGAACTAAAT
>CBVK0100623419.1:0-12839 GCA_900067695.1 Picea abies | reverse complement strand
AGATATCGGGGATAACAGTCCCCATAGGTTTTTTTAATGTTTTAGTCAATAAATTGTAAAAATATGTGATTGTCATTGTCAGATGCCATGTTTGTGCTCGTTTTCTAAGCCAGAGCACTCATTAGACCCCTATTCCCCTTCTGTCTATCTTTTTTACGGTTTACTCGTTGATTTTTATGGTTGGAACTTGTTGCTGTAGCAATTGTTTGCTACAGCCATAAGGTTGCCCTAACACTTTGTTGATAACTTCATTTGGCAGCTCTAATTTACCATCAAATTTCATGCTTAAGTATTGGAAAGTTATTTACTATTTTAGTACTTCATTGTCCAATAATTATTTGACAATTTTGATGATTAAATCTGTAGTAACTAGCTATTGTTCTTGCTGATATATATTTCTGTTTACTGCTGCAATATAGGACAGCAAGCTTCACTTGCTTGTCCATTCAATATCTTGGCTTGTATCACAATTATTTGTCTTGTCTCAGGCAGGTTTAACACCTTGGTGCAGGTACTCAAATCTTTGGCAACTATCCTCCCTTCACAAGACTCATTTCCAAGTCATCTTCCACCTCTTACTTTGACCTATAGGGGCATCACCTTCCATCACTACACTTTCCACCTCATTTCCCCCTAGAGTCACCCGGGATACCCCCCTTGAGTAGGATTTCTCCTTCACTAAAGCAAGGAGAGTACCTATCTAAGGTGACAGTGGGTAGGTATTACCAAAGTTCTTGCCATCTTGTGGATTGAGTCGAGCTTTGCCCAACCTACAATTTGTGCGATAACAAGTTCAATGCACAATGTTTTATGGAACGTGATATTTATCTTAGGGCATATATCTGATAATACTGATAAAATCTTATGACAAGAATATCGACAGCATGGTTAATTGTTGCTGAAATTCTTGTGGCCTAGAACAAAATGATGACAAGGAAACAATATAGAGGTATTTAAAAAAATCCTTGAAGCAAAAACACAAACCAAGATACATCATTATTTATGTATATTTACTCAATAACAGATGACAAGAAAACTCAACAATGAACTAGACCCATCCACTCAGTAAAGCTATAACAGAAGAGCAGAATATAAAGTAGTAATGGGATCTGACCTGAGTTACTGATGATTGTAGTTGTGGCTTGAAAGCAGGAGGAAACCCTACATTTTGCCCATCCATGATTTTCACTACAACCTGCCAACTGTGACATTAAAGAACAAGTTTTACTGGTCTGAAAGCAAATAATGAAAATGTGTCACTTGAAACAAATATGTTTACATCAGTATCATTTTCATGCTAACAAATATGTAACAGATTAGGCATCCTCAGAGTAGCTTTATGTTCAGAAGTGTGTATCTTATGGCATATATCTGATAATACTGATGATAGCTTATGTCAAGAACATCGACAGCATAGTTTATTTTTACTTCGCTTAAATTCCTGATGTCCAGAACAAAATGATGACAAGGAAATAATAAAGAGGTATTTAAAGAAAACCTTGAAGAAAAAACACAAACTCATCTGAAAGCAAATTAAGAAAAATGTGTCACTTGAAACAAATATGTTTATATAAGTATCATTTTCGTGCAAAATGAATATGTAATAGCTTAGGCATGTTCAAAGCAGCCTTAAGTTCAAAAGTGTAGAAAAGCTACAATAGTCAGAGGGACAATCAGCAGCAGATTACCATGCATGCCCTATGGTTAAACAAATGCTTCCTCAAAAGTACCTCCCTATACAATATTTCTCCACGTAAAACTATAGCGAAGGGCACAACCAGAATCTCAAGATCAAAAGGGTTGTTAAGAACTCAAACATCAAAAACATGCATGGGCTTCCCCTTGAAAAGAATGAAATTTTGACAATGAAAAAGCTCTGAAGTACCCCTTTCTTACTTAGCCTACAAGCCTGAAATCCAGGACACTCAGAAACACACTGCCCTTGATACAGCCAGCTCCAAATGGGTCACCATGACAAATCGCATCCAGCACAACTCCCAGAGAAGTCCCTGAACCTTGCAGAGAAACTTACCCAAGAAGAGTGATTGTTGGTGTCCTAACACTAATGAGCCGCTATCTAAAACAATAGAAGATTTCAAAGGTATATCCTTTTTTCTCAAGAAAATTTCAATTGCAAGTTGAAATTGACCATGTTCTTATAGCATGGATACTTTATTTATGAAGGTGTATTGAAAATGATCATTTCCATTAGGCTTTTGAGTTTAAAACTCACTGTAGATGAGCGGAAATTGGTGCATGTTTGTAGTGCCAATTTTCTTGATTTATCAAATTTTAATAGTATATCATTCCATGTATTGAAAATCAAAACTCAAGGCCAAAGTTTCCATAGGCAATGGGATCTATGTTGAGAATTATAGCTCGGGCAGGAACTTCCGCATAGGTTCCATGTGAACATGCGAAAAGTAGTTCAAGATATTTTCAAAAGGTAATTCTATTTTCGAAAAGTGATTCTATTTTCGAAAAGTAAATTCTATTTTGTAATTCACTTCAGTTAAAAAATGAAAGTCTTATTTTTAGCAGTTGAGTCTAAAAAGTGTATTTCATACATGCATGACTTAGACTAGGAGTAATCTCAGAAATAGATTAGAGTTTTGGTCTCAACTAAAACTATAAAGACAGGTCAAGATAGAGAGTTCAAACACACAAGAACACTTGAGCAGGTTGAGCAATAGAGAGGGAGAGAGAGCAAGAAGCCAGGAAAGAGACGTTTCCAGCAGCACGCAGTCCCGTGCTGCAGTGCCATACAGTCATATAGAAAGTACTGTACTGATCTGTATAGTCACACAGACACAGTCGTACCAGCATCCATACAGCAGGTTGTTACACTCAGTTTGAGGTTTTTTTTACTATCCGTGCAGTGTTGTTTTTTGGGCAGCTTGTGGAGGTTTCTTTGTAAGTTTTTTGAAGGAATGAAAAGCTAGTTCTGAAGGAGTAATTGTTGATGTTTGGACAACATCGAGAAGACATTCTCCTAGATGAATAATTAATAATATAATTATTGATTATTAAATAATATATATAATAAGTAGTAATAATAATAAATAGTTATTGATTATCCAAGGGACACATCTTTTCATGGATGGTCACCATATGTTCTCTATATATGGAACACTCATCATTGTAATAATATATTATCTCATATAGAAAAATCAACATGGTATCAGAGCAGGACTGGGCTTGACTCCCTCACGGGAGGCCCAGGAAAATAAGAAAGATAGCTTGTGTTTTGTATGAAGATTTCTACATGCTTGCGTTGTGTTTTCATGAAGGAGATAATGGAGTGCAACTTAAACGGTTCTTATTTTTTAGCCGAAATACCCATCAGAAATTGTTTTAATCATCCATAGTTGAGCCTGAAGATATCATTGTGGGCATAGAAGCTTCCCTCTGGTGTGGGAACGAGATGAAACATATGTCGAGGATAAAAACTATGCGCTTGATGTGGATCCATCACTTGAATTTGTGTTTACTATTAAGGATGTCGTTGGTGTGGGCGTTAATGCCACACTCCTGCTTTTTTAATAATGAAATTGGATTTCTAAAACAGAATATTGATTCATTATGTCACGTACGACAATCCACCAAAAAGCATAAAGGGGAAGGAGGCTATATCGGATAAAAAGAATAACTGCCTTTATATTAATCTATAATGATTACAATAAAAATTTTACAGGCATTGGGTTTAAGAGCGTCTTTTTCGTGACAAGCCAGCCATATAGTCCCAGAATGGGTTGAAAGCAGACCTAGCATTGCTCAGCTTCAAGAAAGTTATGAGTGCAAGCTTCCCAATACAGTTATAGTTCTACCTTGCGTGCAAAGAAGGTTGGAGTTGTGCAGAAAGAGCTCTCCAATATTCAGCTTGAAGTTATTTTGTTGGAGGCAAATAAGCACGCCCTCCAAGGATCTCAAGTCATAATATCATGGTGAGTAAATCAAATCAATAAATGAGCCACCTAAGCATGTGCATCAAAGATTACTCGGTCAAACAAATAAGTGCTCAAAGACATTATGCAACTTTCCAAGCTTGAATATGGGAGCGTTGACGAGGTGTCCTATTGGGCAAATCTTTCCCTAGGTCAAGGAGTGATCCCTTTCTAAGCCATGTGAAGTAGATGAAGTGGTTACGGATCAAGACTCATTGGGCATGGGGTTCTTGACATACAAGGGGTTGTAGTGTCTCATTCTTGGGTGCCTTTGTAGAGGGTGTGTGGCACCTTCATTTGCAATGCATTTTTTTTCAAGCCCATCCTCTTACCATCCCTTGTTTCTTTCGTGTTTTTAAAGAACGAGTTGAGGGCCACTACCCTGGTGTGGTGTCCAAATAATGACAGTGTCACCCACAAGTATCTTGCAGAAATGAAAAGGTTGGCTCGTGATGAAACCCCCTTTCTTTCAACCATGCAACTAAGAGCCATTACCTTGGCTTGGTGACCAAATGATGGTAATGTCATACAACTAGATACCCATGATCATGATAGGTCGACTCGTGATGAGACCTCCTATCCTCCAACTAACCCTTCAAGCATTCATAATCACTTATTCTTGTGAGTCCCTCTTTTTCTTATAGAGAAGTGTTTTATTGCTTTCTCGAGGGATCACTGGGCGAAGCATCTGTAAGGTTTATACATAAGCTTTTATCTTTTTTTTAACCAACAACAATCCCTCTAGGCCTTTAGCCACTTCTTCCCATAGAATGAGGGACAACCCCTTCTTGGTTCAATAAACCCTAAAATCCCAAGAGACAAGGAAATGGAGGGGTTTTAGTGATGGAAAGTGGTAAGTATGGTTGGAAACGGTACAATGGCTCTTCAAGGAAGTTCCTAGTAGCAAATCCATTCCTAAGGAAGACCACTTACTAGGGCACAATGTCAACCACCAAGGTGAAATAGGGCAAAAGGCATAATTGTCAAGCATATGTCATGAAATCTAAAGCAATCTAAGATACAACATACTCAAATGCCTAAAATATTGAAATGACACTCACCATAATACCTTAATTGTACTGCATGGAGCAAGGCCCAATGCCTCTTGGAAGCCAACTGGTGTGGTATATGCCATCTAAAAATCTACAACCTCTGTGGTGGTGAGAAGGGTCTCCATATGTGCAAAAGGATACTGCTAGTCATGTAATCTCTCGGCACTCCATATCTGCAACCTGAGGGCCTCGATACATAATCTCCTTAGTTATCCCACAAAATGGAGATAACAAGCATAATGTCCAAGCAAACGTTACATAATCAACAGCAGTTTAAAATGAAACAAACTCAAATGCCTCAAATATTGAAATGACACTCACCATAATACCTGACTTGTACCTCATGGAGCAAGACTCAATGTCTTATGGAAGCCAACTGATGTGGTGGATACCGTCGTGATGAACTTGAAACTGTGGTGGTGAGGTGGGTCTTTGTCTGTGCAAGTGGACATTGTTGGTCAAGTTGTTTCTCTGTACTCCATGTCTGCAACCTGAGGGCCTCGAGACATCATCTCCTTAGTTATCCCTAGGAGTTGGGGATAACAGGTCCTAAGAGCAATGAAATGCTTCTCCATAAAAAATTCAAGGACCTGTAAAATAGGGTGAGAATGAAAATAGGGTTTGCCTTTTTATATGAGGCAACCCTAACATAATTTGTTCACATATCATGCCAATAATAAAAGATGAGTGGAGCCAACCCCTTATTATGTCTCTCAGCACTCCATATCTGCAACTTGAGGGCCTCGAGACATGATCTCCATAGTTATCCACAAAATGGGGATAATAGGCCTATCCCTCACTTACCAGCTGACGTGCCCTACTGTCAACCCATCGGACACAAACCATTGGGCTTTCATGTTCGCAATGCTACCGAGTCATTCTTATCGAGAAAATCCCCATCAAGATGTTGATCCTGCTCAGCTTGCGAAACTTTCTGAAGTCTGACACCCGAAACACTATCGAACTATTTCGTCGAGTTAACGACTTTACCATGCCATGTTATCCTTCCGATAAGGGGGTTACCAACGGATCCAACTACTGATAGATTCTCGATCTGATGGCCCAGATCTCTATGGAAACTCCAACCCGCTTGACAATTAACGCACACAACAAACTTCGACAAGTTTTCAACGAACTAGGTCCTCGGCAAATCAACAAACCAGATCTTCTTAGTCCAACTCTTTGGAAAATCGACGATCCTCGCCTCATCGAGCTTGCGTTGTCGACTTACCCAACTTAACGCACTCCTAAACCTTCCCACAAGTCGTAGCCCGCATTAACCAGCTCCCTCGTGAGATCGGACGGCCCAGACTGGCTATGACTAACAGTCCAGATCCTCATGAGTACCCAAACATGCACGTCTTTAACCACCACGTCACTTTAGCAGGCCCCTTTGGCCCGATAGATCCGACGGTTCGGATCTCATCTCCATTGATCCAACGGCTCTTATCTTCCTCGGGCTTGCACTCGCGACCTTTTTCGGCAGGGTTCACACTGTCGATTTCTCAACTCCTCCCCAGCTCACAACCCATAAACCAACCAGATTCAATCTTCGCAGACTCCATCCCGCGAGCCTACTCCCGACCACCGATCATCGACGGATGGTGGAGATCCAATCTTTTGCCTAACACACGGTTCAGATTCATTCTAGAGACTTAGTCGATTTTCCTTCCTTCCCTCGTTAATTTATCGAGGGCTCGAACAGCCTAGTTAACTGCTCTTCCTGTTACAGGGGGTTCTACATAGTCTAGGTTCCCACAGTAGAGTCTTTTGCCCTCGCGGTTCCAAAGATTTCACAGTTAACTTCGCACTCGAGGAAACCAATTAAACGATACTTCGAGTGTCTATAGGATCCACCGACCCGCACGCTGAGAATTCCTACACTAAGGCACTTCTATCAAGAAACGAAAAGAACACTTGTTCCCAGATTCCAACATTGAGTCTCAAGGAGATTGTACAAGGCTAACCTCTATACAAAGCTTGGCCATTGCCAAGACTAAAAACATGGGTGAATTTGTGGGAAGACCACAGACTCTGAGTAAACAATCTCTTTCACTCAACTTCAACCAACCTCAAATATTTAGCTATGAACCTATAGGCCATCTACCTATGCATTCAAAAAAAGATAGTTAATCATGGAGAAATTTTTCATTACATAGAAAATATAAAATCATACATTGATTTCATTTCTCATAAACTTATAGATCTTATTTCCTTCTTACAGGAAAATCAACAAATGATGAATAATTGTTATACAGGAAATGCAAGGCACACACTCAATCCGTTCTCCTTCACAGGTTCCTACACAAACCATACAATTTCATCAAATGTTCAAGCTTACAAGCTTACCTAACTTTTTACATATATTACAAAGCATAGAAGAGAATACAAGGGAGACTTATATGTTCAACTGTCCACCAGCCCAACTGACTGTGGGTGAGCGTTTTTCCACCCAATCGTAGGCTCAGATGTACTATTACTCTCTGCAATCTGGCCACCCCATGCTAGGCAATGATAGCACCAGGGAATTCCTCAAACTTTCAAAGCAATTCAGACGTGAAGACCATTCTCCTTCACCATAACCACTGCTTGAAAATCCTCTATACCCACCTTGCCGAGGGCCTCCACAAGTTTACTAGATGCCTTCCCAGTTGGATTTCCTCTGTAGAAGGGAATCCCTTCATAGCTACCACTATCCCTCAACACCCTCCTCTTCCAGTGTCGGTTTCTGTCCAGCAAGCATCAACCCACGGCCCTCTCAACTCAGAGCGGGTTCAGTTTTCAAACCAGCCACACACAAGACATTCTTGCTATGGTTCTCATTCGTCTACTCTACATCTTCCTCTTTCTCTTACTCGTGGATTCCTCCACATTTCTGTCCAGACATTTCTTTTCTGCTCATGGGTCCTTGAGATCCAATCCCGCTTTGGTTTTTCTCTTGCTCGAGATTTTCCTTTGATGCATGAGCTCTCTCAGTGCAAGCGCAACACACTCCTGGTGTTCTCTTCTCTCTTCTCTAGCTTGTGCACCTCTTTCCCATGTTCCTCTTCTGCACGTACCCGTGCATTCTCCTGCTTCTTCTCAAGGCTTCTCCTCGTGTTGTTGTTGAGGTTCGTCCACGATTCCCCATGGACATACCTTGCATTCACTCCCATGCATTTACGTTGGGAGTACTTCTCAACTACCCAACCATACTTCACAATCGATTGCTTCAACTGCAAGCTAGAGGGAATTATGGTATCTCCCCCCAACATAATTCAACAAGGTGGTTTGGGTCCTTTAACACATGAATCCCTTTCTGCCCCCTCACTAATCCCTCTCGTGGTATCATGTCCAGTATGCATGCTCCGCCCACAGTCAATTGTGCAGCATATTTTATTAAACAATATATATTACAAAATTTAAAAGCCATAGCATGGCAATATTATCTCCATGCTAAGATAAACCATCGTTAATCAAAATTAATTAAAAATTAATTAGGGGTTTAAAAATAGGGTGTTACATGAAGGCCAAGAGGATGATCTTGGATGCCATAAAGGATCATCTGATCCCTCATGTATCCGAGGAGAAGGAAACGAAGGAGATGTTCGATGCCCTGGTTAGTCTCTACCAGAGTCAGAACATAAACAGGAACATGATATTGCGAAACAAACTCAAAACCATAATGATGACCAGATCAAACACAGTCACTAGTATTCTTATGAAGATCACACAAATTCGTGATCAACTTGTAGTAGTTGGGGAGAAGGTTGAAGATGCAAAGTTAGTGAACATGGCACTGAATGGATTCCCAGCTTCTTGGGAACCATATGTCAGAGGTAGATGCACTCGAGAGAACTTTCCTAACTTTGAGAGACTTTGGGATGACTATATCCAGAAGGAGACTCGAATGGATTCAAAGGCCGACAAGAAGGATGGTGAAGAAAACCTAGCTCTATTTGATCAGTCAAATAAGGGCAAAGGTAAAGGACCCAGCAAAGGTAAGAGAAAGAGTAGGGAGCCAACCTCACAACCAAAAAAGTATAACTTGAGTGAAATCAAGTGCTTCAGTTTTCATAAGCACGCTCATTACGCATCACAATGTCCAGATAAGAAGAAGGGTAAAAGAAAGTAGCAGTAGAAGCAAGTAGCAGCCTCTGCAAAAACTCAGATGAACGACTTTGTTGCCAAGTTCGAGAAGAATTTCTCGTTAGGAATGTGGAGTATGTGGAAAATAGGGCATCTCGACATATAACATCAACCCAACAATTTTTTTTAATTCTAAAGTAGGACTCAGGAGTACAGGATGAGCTTGGTGATGATGCTAAGTACCTAGTAGCACGAAGTAATTCTTTAGATTTTGACAATGTCTTGTTTGTTCCAGGTCTCAAGAAAAAATTGCTTTAAGTTTCGGTCATGGAGGATAAGGGCTTTGCACTTGAGTTTAAGAACTAGCAAGTCCTCATCATGCGAAAGGATTCTAGCCCAGATACACCTCAAGTAATAGGGGTTAGAGAAGGTAATTTGTACAGTTTTCAGGGTGAACTTGTTTGAGCCTTGGTGCATAACAGTGACAACTTGTGCGAGTTGTGGCACAAGAGGATGGGGCACCTGCATCACAAGGCATTGCCTATTCTAAGGGAAACAGCTTTTACCCACAAATTTTTGTGGGTAACTATAGGGGGTTTTCCCAGAAATTATTTTGAAGACAATAATCACTACAGAAAGGGGACTAGCTCAGGCTCTAAGGCATTTTTCTCCAAATGAGGTTGATGAGTGTTGACCGCCTATTCAACTAGGGGGTCAACTCCATGTGCCATGAAGATATGCATCATCAGATGCAAGTATGTTGAAGACAGTTTGGTTCCACTGGGCATTTTATGCCTCCAGCACAAAATTTTGTAAACGGAATTTCTGCACCCCTGCATGGGTTAATATTGTAATAGGTCTGCATGGATCATAGTTAGGTCAGGTACCTTGAGATGTTTCCATTGGGAGAGTTCTTTTCACCAAGGGTTTTTTATCCTCAGATTATCAACTGGGCTTTTCAGCCTGGTTGATTTCCCATGAGTTTTTCGGTCACACTTGCAATAATTCCTCCAAAGTGGTGAACGGTGCTCTAATGGTCTCATCCTTTGGTAGCTATTGTTTAGGAATGATATAAATGACCATGTTAGACATTGTAGAAAGTTTCGCGGAATTTCATCAAGTCTAGATAGGTTTTTCTTAATTAATTAAATTTAATTAATTTTCCTAAGGTTAGGATTTTAATTATTTAATTAATTAAATGTTTTTGACCAAATATTGTAAAAACTAGGTCTTTGGGCTTTTGATAGGGGTATTTGTGCTCAAAAGAAATGGAATAGCACCCCCTACATCCATGGACCAAGTTTCAGCTCAGTCCGACAACTTTAGCCATGGGTTAGTCCACCCGGAGTGTCAGTCAGTCTAAAACAGCAATTTTAATTGCTAAAGTTCAAACATGGCAAAAATGTAAAATTGTAATAATGAGTTAGAGGATGTAAAATGATGGAATAAAGGTTAGAGAGAGCCTCCCTAAGCATAACATAACCCTCCCAACCTTTTCCAACCTATTCTAACCCCTTACCCACCTTCTACACTCAAAAGTCACAGCCCCCTAGGGGGATTGACGTTTTTTCTTGGTGGTGGATGTTGTGACTTAAATGGGGCCCCCTCTCATGAATTATGACTCCCTTTAACCCCCACATCACCTCCTAGGGTGATCACACTCCATTTTTCTCATTAACCCCCCTCCATTCATTCAATTTCACCCTTTTTTTATGCCTTCCAAGAGGAGTTATGCCCCCCTCCATCTAGAAACTCCACAAATGATTTTTTTTAAATTATTTGAAACCTCTCACCTTCCTTGGCATCAGTCCCAAGTCCTCCCACACCTCTTTGCTTGATCCCAACACCTTCTACATTTTTATGCACCCTAGATCTAGCTTTCAAACCCTAGATGGTGTGCCCTAGCCTTGAGATCTACTCTTATTCTTGGTGATGGACACTTGGCATTGATCCAAGAGAGGTAGGTTTGCCTCTCCAAGTATAAATAGATCTCATTTCTCACTCCCAACTCACCATATCTTGAGTTATTGTTATGCTACTTGATTTTCCACTCTCTCTCTCTCTCTCTCTCTCTCTCTCTCTCTTTTCCATCCATTTTCATTTTCTTCTCTAGGGTTTTGGAGCAAGTATTTCTCCAATATCCCTCTTCTTGAAGCAATAATAAAGGAAACTTTGGAGTATATTTTGGGAAGATCTACAAGTATTTGTGTTCTTACAAACATATGAGGTATAATCTTTTCAATTTGATATGATGCATGTATGATTGGATCTTAGGTAAAGTATTTTATTTAAGTAAGTTTTGCAAAGAGTACTCTTGTGAATCTATATATGTGGTTAGTTAGATAATGTGCAAGTATTTCACTTATTAGTTTAACCCTCCATATTATCCATTGTATGCATGCTATTGTGTTGAGTTTTTGCAGGTTGGACCTCAAGGGTTTCATTAGAAGTGCCTTGAGCAAAAGTCTATTCTTTGGGACTTTCATACACTCCAAGCATTCTTCCTCTATTGTTCATTCTCTATATATTTCTGTTGCAGCCCATATTTCAGCTAGCATACTTAGTCTTATGGTCATCAAAACTTAATTTTTCATAAAATTTCTAAAGAAAAATTTTGCCCTAAAAGGCAAAAAAATTTCAAGCTTATATTGTTGTGTGTAGCTCTCCTGGCAAGGGAAACCTTGTTGTTTTTGCAGGTTCAAATCTGATTTGGAGAGTCTTGGCTACATCAAGAAGTCCACAACACTAGAAAACCCTCCAAGAGGATTGGTAGCTATATCTTTAACCTCCTCTTTCATTTTCAAGCAATTTTTTGTTGCCTACACCTTGTGAGAGTGATTGGCCAAGCCAACCCCCCAAAATCATTGGGCTAGATTTTAGATTTCATTTAAGTTTTTCTTTTCCAACCCTCTTTGGCACAACATTAGTAGGCTTGCCTCCACCTTGTGCCATTGTGAGTGGTTTGCTCATTTACATTTCAAGTTTTGTTTAAAGTTTAACTTGCCTACACCTTGGGAAAGTAACCCCCAATATCGTATGGCTAGGATGGTAATATGTGAATGATTTCTCTTGCATACATGTTTAAAATATTCTAGAGTTAAATTTCACACATATGCTAATCTTAGTTCAAGTCTTAGATTCATAGTTTCGTTTACATGCTTTGAGTTTCACTATGGTCTAAGTAATAGCACATCTAAATGCAACACATATCTATGTTTAAGTGGTGATTCATTCTTTGGCAAACATATCTCTTAAGCTTTCAAGTTTTCATTTAATTTTGCAAAGGCATTCATGGATATGTGAATGGTGTAGGATTTAGTTTTTCTTTTCAGCAAGTACTTCCATTTTCAGCAAGCTTCTTATGGGATAATTTGTGTGGCTAAGTGATAAAATCTAAAGTAATTTTCTGTTATAATTGGCAAGTTGTTCTTGTCTTCACTTTACATCTTTCCTTCAAGTTTACACATTGAATGGTGAATGACATGGTTAAATGAATGATATGTATCATTTCAGCTTTCAATTCATGCTTTAGATGTGGTATTAGTTTTCCATTTCATAAGTTATAACACATTCACAGCAGTCATTTTAAGTTTCGGTTTTGAGCATAAATAACTGTTTTTGGGCACCTAAAAGTCATCTAAAACACTCACAACACACCTTAAGACTTACCCATAAGTCATAATAACTTTTTAGACCAACTAGGACAACCTAATTCCACCATCTTCACCATCTAAAACGGGTTTGAGGAAAACAACGGAGGGTGAGATCGGAAGAG
>CBVK0100623412.1:0-18506 GCA_900067695.1 Picea abies | reverse complement strand
CCTCAATCTCTTCTAAAATGAGATTTAAATTATGGACAATGCAAGGAGTCCAAAAAATATGATTATATCTACTCTCAACAATCAAGCTTGCAGCTTTGCAAATAGGTGCATTATCTGTGATAACTTGCACCACATTTGTTGGCCCTACTTGTTCAATAGCAGAAATTAAAATATCAGCAATGAATTTGCTATCTTTTACCTCGCCAGAACAATCTTCTGCTCTCAAGAACATCGCTCCTTATGGTGATGATGCAATAACATTGATCAAGGGCCTCCGCTTTGTATCAGTCCAGCCATCAGAGATAATGGAAACCCCTGTGCTGGTCCATGAGCTGCGAACCGGTTTGAGAATATCATGAATCAATGACCTCTCTTTCTGCAGCAACACTGTTCTGAGTTTTTCATAGTTTGTCCCCTTGAAACCTTGAAGAGACTCCTTAATTCCCTTCACCATATCCTTCCAATAGGGGGACCGAACCACATTAAATGGGATGCCACATGAAAATATGGCCCTTGCCACTCTTGACTTTGTTTCTTCTCTCTTTTGGTTGTTGAACATCTTCATCAATTTGTTGTCTAAAGTTGCACCTCATCCTCCAGGGCCTTTGCATATCTCGTTTTCTACCTCTAGCGCCCTCCTCTTCCTTGCTTCGTGAACAATCCTTGGCTCATTGCTAACACCCAAGGAAGGAGGATGCTTGCTACTGCCATGCATACCAATCTTTGCTCTATTATCCTTAATTTTTTTAGCATCATCATGCTCTTTATGGAATCTATCCCTCATCTGCAGATCAAGGGTATGTGGACAACCTTCAATACCCTTCCCTTCATGCAAAATGTGAGCCTTGACTCTTGTGTAAGAGCCTTTGAAGGTCTTATCCTTCTTGCATAAATTGCACTTCCATTCCCATGAATCTCCACACCCATAGCCTTGACCCTGGTAACATGCCTCCAAAGAGGATAGTATTCTTGTTGCCTGCTTACTTCAGCAGCTCTAGGAGTAGATGAAACAACACTTTGAGAAGCCATGAATGTTGCAAGAAAAGAAGAAAATGAAAACTCTGTTCACCAAACAAAACAGAAAATTGTATATTGCAAACCAAGAGAAATAAAAAATCTACTAACTTGCTAAGCAAACATAAAATAAATCTACTCGCCAAATAGAGAAGAAATCTGCTCACTAAAACCACACACAATCTCCTTCTTGTTGTTGTAGGTAGCTCCTCTTGCTAATGAAAGTGTGAGGAATGAGTGAAGCAAGTGGTTTCTTATAGCAAAGGAAGGAGATTTAGGGTTTTGGTTTGCATCTAGAAGTTTCTTTTTTTAATTAAAACAAAAAGACGGAAAATCATCTTTATTCTATTTGGAGAAGGCAAAAAAATCCTTATAACTAAAACTAACTGGCAGTTTGGGGGCCCCACGGCCCCCTTTTTTTGCCTAATTCCTCTTTAAAATCTGCGGAAACCTGGACGTATGAGCACCGTACGACCGGGAAACGCCGTCGATCGTACCGTATGGCGTTTCCCTTTCGAGAAACGTCGTACGGTACGACCGGCAACGATTCTCGGTCGTACCGTACCCATTTCCACGTTTCGTACCGTACAGGGGAAACAGGGGAGGTAGGGACGTTTCCTACAACATAGATTGATAGTAGATATTGATCAATGATACATCATGAACTCCGAAAAAGATACATCATACAAATCAATCAAACTCTAAACATCATACTCAGAACATAGACATATTGATACATGATACAAATTATACAATGATATGATACATGTAACATTAGAATTTAGAACGAATGTGAATGAACCATAAATACTAAATAGCAGTTTGCAGATTTCTCATTAACTTTAGTCTTTATGTCATCAAAATAAAAATGTATTACATAGATGCTGAGGGAATTCCACTCCAAAATACAAAATAGAGTAGAATCTATATACAAAATAGGTAGGAATCTCATATCTCATAAATATTAGAGTCATTGTCAGTGTCAATAGTCCTCCTCCATGTCATAATCAACATCACTACCATTTTCTTGTCCTCCATCCTCGTCCTCTATGCCCAATCCAAGCTTTGTTGCTCCATCTGTTGGTGTGGAAGATGACTCATCAAGAGGCTCCTCATTGTCCTCATCAAAAGTGACCGGCTCTAACATTGGTTCATTAAGATCCATGTTGGCTAATGCCAACTCAATATTTCCATCCAAACACAGGACACATGTCTCAAAATCATGACACATCCTCAAGAAGGTGTCTGACATGGTTTGGTGACGTGTACTGCACTCATGACACGGCTTGATCATGTGTTCGACACGTATCGTTGCGTGTCTTCACGTGGACACCGCAGATATGGACACTTGGCCCCTTTTGGACGTGTCAGGTGACTTAGATTACCTCTCAACATTGACTCCATCTGAGCTCCGCAGCTCTCAACAACACAAATACTTCGACTCAGACTCAAAATGATGCTCAAAGTACTTCGCTCATACAAAAGTGATACTCCACAATTTATCAATTATCTTCTATTTGCCTCATACTTCCTCTATTTATACTACAAACTGGGTAAAAACCTATGTCACAGGGTTCCTCAAATTCGAACCTTGAGGTTCGAAATTCGGCGAATCTCAAGAAAAAAGATCAAATAGTTGAGGTTCGGCAATGAAATTCGTCGGGTAACCATGCAGTAGGGTTTTTGAAGAACCGGGCAATGAAATTCGTCGGCTAACCATACAGTCGGGTTGTTGATGAACGAAAGGCCTTTTTAAATTCTCGGTAACCAGTGGGGAATGACGGGACTCGGAATGTGACTACAAATCTGTCGGCGAGTGTTCCTTTGATTATACAACCATGCCGGCTCATATTCCCACAATTCGTGACTGTGCGCCAATCCTTTAATTTTTAAAATGTGATTGTTTTTGTTTGGATAGCTTGTAGGATACATAAGGTATACTTTATACTACTGTGTTAGGGTTTATTCCACTCCGTTTACATTACTGTAATTTGACAAGCGACCAAACCCAACCATAAAAAAAATAAATGGAACAGAAAGTAGAGTGCGAAATGTATGGTAATGGCGGATGTTGCAGCTCACGGGTTTGATCTCCATACTTTAAGAAAGTTTATAGCGCATGTACTATATCAATACATAGGTTATATATTATATATTAATTATATGTATTATGATGTTTTCTATTTAATTTATATTAACTATATTCTATATCATCGTGTTATTAAGTATTACATATATATACTAATATCAATGTTAGAAAGTATTATATATAAAATTTAAATATATTAAATGTTATATAATATGTTATAAAGTATTATATATATATATATATCAATGTTATAAAGTATTATATATAAATATATTAAATGTTATTTATTATATGAAAATTAGAAATATATATAATATGTTATAAAATATTTATATTTTGAAAATATGTATATAGACGAAACTAATGTCGAACCTTATCCGAACCTCATTGAAAAATTCAAATTTGAATCGAACTTTATCCTTGTCGAATCCGAACTCGAACCCGAACCATGTGACTTAGGTAAAAACCCTTACATTATGACTAAAAAACCCTAATTCTAAGTGGACTCCACTTGCCCACTTTCTAACTGTCTTCTGCGCGGTTGGTCTTCGATCCAACCCTTCCTTACTTTGACTATGCACTGGTCTTCCTTCTTTTCTGGCGCGCTGCTTCCTTTGCCCTTCTGTCACGCTGCTTTCCCTTTCCTAGCGCGTGTTGCTTCCTTGGTCCATTCCTTAGCTCTTATCCTCGTTTGTTGCGTTGAACCCCGAAATTTCCTGCTCCAACACCACCAGGGAAGAATAAAAGAAGACGACACCTGGAAGACTGCCTTCAAGACAAGGGAAGGTCTATATGAATGGATGGTATTGCCTTTTGGTTTATGTAATGTTCCAACTACATTTATGTGTTTGATGAATGATGTTTTGTATCCCTTTCTAGATTCATTTGTAATAGTGTAGTTAAATGATATATTGGTTTATAACTCTACCTGGGAAGAACATATCTCAGATCCCATGTAGGTGTTAGAGACCCTGAAAAAACATCAACCACTGGCAAACCTTAAGAAATGTGAATTTGCTCAGTTGTCATTGGTGTATTGGGGTACATTATTGGAGGGGAACTCAAGATAGATCCCACAAAGATGGAAGCCAACATCAAGTGGCCAACTCCTGCTAATGTCACTGAATTTAGGAGCTTTGTGGGGGCAACACAATACCTACGAAAGTTTATGGCATCATGTTCAGCGATGGCTACACCACTCCATGCCATAACTAGTGATAAGAGTTTCTAGTGAGGAAAGAGTCAATAGAAAGCTTTTGATGAGCTAAAACGAAACATCTCTCAAGCATTAGTTCTTGCATTGCTTAATTTGCAAAAGCCTTTCAAAGTGGAGATGGATGTAAGTGGATATGCTATGGGAGCGGACTTGATGCAAGGAGGTAAGCCGGTATGCTATCATTCTAAAATGTTCCATTGTGGAATCATGAACTACCCTACATATGACAAGGAACTCTATGCTCTGGTTCAAGCCATTAAGAAATGGAAGCATTATCTGATGGACAAGGAGACCATCATCCACATTGTTACCAGCCACTGCAATATTTGGAGGCCTGGAGTAAGCTCTAGCAAACCAAACACTACACATGGATGGGGTTTTTATAGCAATTTCATCTAATCATCAAATATAAGAAGGGAAACACTACTAAGTTGGCAGACATGTTGTCAATGCCACCCACATCCAAGATCACAGCTTTGGAAACTCTTATGCACATGGATCCTTTCACCCATGACGTATACAAAGAGGCATACATAAAAGTTGAGGACTTTAAAGAGGTGACAATAAAGCTATCTATCATCTCCGTGATGGGTTGCTCTACAAGTTAGACAAGCCATGTGTTCCTAAAGGTGAAAGATTGCAGTGTATAAGAAAGCCTCACACCTCCAAAGTTGTAGGGAATTTTGGTGTTGGGAAGACAATTCAGAGATGTGTGTATTGGCCTAGAATGCAAGATGTAGTTTGGTTTATTAGAGTATTATGCATACTTTGTTGTACCAACAAGTTTAGTAACAAAAAGCAAGGTTTATACCATCCCTTATCTATACCTACTAGACCATGAGAGAGCATCTCCATGGACTTCGTGGGTGGTTTGCCAAGAAGAAGGAAGGGACATGACTATCTATTTGTGATAGTTGACAGGTTTAGCAAGATGTGCATTCTCATACCTTGTAAAAAGACCATTAAGGGACAAGATGCGACCAACATGTTCTTTGAAAAGGTATAGGTGCACTTTGGAATACGAAGGAGCATCATCTCAAATCGAGATACTAGATTTCTCAATGCCATTTGGACTACACTTCAGGAGAAGATGGATACCAAGTTGAAAAGATCTATAGTTTTCCATCCACGGACAAATGGGCAAACAGAAGTAGTAAACAAGACATTGGTTTAACTTTTTAGTAGTTATAATCGAGTCTCCAAGGATGTAGGATGAAAATTTGTTTTATATTCAATACTCTTATAACAGAGCAGTCCACACTTCTCCCAGTAAGTCCCCTTTTGAAACTTGCTTTGGGTATTTTCTACCCTCGCCCTTAGATGTTGTATATGGACTACAATGAGGACTGAGGGAAGACACCACAAGAGAAGCATTGAAGGATGAAATTTTCATTGATAAGATGAGGCAGATTCATTTGCAAGCATAGGAGACATTGAAAAAGTCACAGGAAAAGTACAAGCATAACATAATTAACAAAATTGAGAAAACATTCAAGGTGAGAAACAGAGTTTGGGTGTTGTTGACCACCTATTTCGACTAGGGGGTCAACTCCATGTGTCATGAAGCTATGTACCTGATGGTGGAACAAAGTTGAAGACTTGTTGGTTCTACAAGGCATTTTTGGCCTCAACACTTCCTTTTGTAACTGGAATTTACGCTCCCCTGCATGGGATAATAATGTAATGGGTCTGCATGGATCATATTGTAGATTAGTTGCCTAGGACTTTATCATTAGGGAATTCCTTTCATAGAGTGTTGTTTTCCTCGGGTAATTAATTTGACCTAACCAACCTTTTTAATTACCCTTGAGTTTTTCACTCCCACAATAATCCTCCAAAGTGGTGAAAGGCATTCTAATGATCGATCCCAATGGGTGACTAGGGTCTAGGAATATTGTAAATGACCATGATAGACATCTCCTAGAGTCTTGCAGAATTCCGTCGAGTCTAAGTAGTTTTTTTTAATTTTTTTAAATTACCCAATTAATGGTAATTTTAATTATTTTTTATGTAAAAATGTAAAAACTAGGTCCTAGGGGATTTTGATAGGGGTGTGAGTACTCAAAAGAAATGGAATGAGACCCCCTACACCCTTGGACCAAGTTTCAGCTCAAATGGACAAATTTTGCTAGGTCGTTGTCCATGAGGAGTCCAAGTCAGCCTTGAGTTAGCAATTTAATTGCAATCCTTTTGGCCAAAGCAATAGGAATATTGGGGAAGTCACCTGGTCTAGGATTGCAACTTCACCTCACTAATATCAACTCTAAAATCTACTCACAACAACCTAAGCCTTAATTTCATAATCTAATCGAAGTTGTTTATGCTCTTTTACTTTCTGCAACTTTTACTTCAAGCATTATCTTTCAAGCATCTTAATTGAGCATTGTTGTGGTTGAAGAGTTCATCTTTGAAGTTGCGCACTAGTGCCCTTGGAGGCTTTGTTTCAAGTTATTCCATCTTTAAAGTTGCGCACTAGTGCCATTGGTGGCTTTATTTCCATGGTTTGTCTCCTTTCAAGTTGCGCACTTGCTCTAGCTGCCTCCTTGAAGTTGTGCACCTCTCCTTTGGGGCCTTCAAGCTTGGCTTGCAAGTTGCGTACTTGTGGTGAATGCATCTTTGAGCTATTTCCTTGTCTTATCTACAAAATCCATTAAGAGTTGCTTCAATAACTATAATAGATCTAACTAGTGCTTAACTCATTTCCAACAAGCTTTGCTTGCTGGTTTTTTGCATAGCTTGCTAGTTTTTTGCATATCTGAACCAAAAAGGAGGAGCTACAGCCCATTTGGGGCCCTAAAATGTCAAAGAGAAACCTCCCAAGTTGGGGTATTATTCACCCAACTCTACCTTCTTATTTCATTGTAAGCAAGCCCAAAGAGAGTCTCTTGGGCTTGCACTTTCTCTCTAAGATAAAATTTCTGCATTTTTTTTATTTTCTTGTGCATAGTGCATTGGCCTAGCCACCCATGCAAAATTGTAAGGCTAGTCATTAGTTTATTTTCAGCATTTGTTTTTCGTTTCAAGTTTGCCCCACTTGTCCTTAAGGCAAGGTTGTGTGGCTAGGATTTACTTGTTTATTTTCCAAGTCAAGTTATTTCTTTTATGCTTTTCTTTTCACCCACTTGGGCTCAAAACTGATAGGCTTGTCCTCCATCTTTTGCCTTTGTTGAGGTTGCAAGTAGAGTAGTTTCCTTTCAAGTTATTTCATTTTCTTACTTGTTTGCCTACAACTTGCAAAGAGGATTGGCTTAGCCACCCATTCAGTATCGTAAGGCTAGCTAAATGATTTATGGTTTATGCTTCTAGTTCATTTTCCTTTCAAGTTCATGTGTATATCTCAATAAGTTAGAAGCATTTCCTTTATTTGCAATCTTGCTTAAGCCCTTGGAGACATATCTTATTTCTTATACATTTTCATTAAGCACTTGTTATTTCATCTATTCAAGCTTTCAACTCAAGTAATTTTTAATTGCTAAATCAATTTACTTGTAGCTCTAGGGGGATTAATTTACCTAGCTTAATTAGATCACCCATTACTGATACAACTTTCGCCACCAAAAAGAGGGCTTGTGGAGGCTACTTGGGGTGCTAGATCAGGGATGATCTCATGGCACTAGGTGTCCCCCTTGTTGAGCGCCCAAGTTTTCCGGGTTGACCTATGGAGCTAGGGTAAGGCCTTGTTTGCCTTGCTTATTGAGCACCCAGCAATCCTTTTGGCCAAAGCGGTAGGAGTATTGGGGAAGTCACCTAGTCTAGGATTGCAACTTCACCTCACTAATTTCAACTCTAAAATCTACTCACAACAACCTAAGCCTTAATTTCATAATCTAATCGAAGTTGTTTATGCTCTTTTACTTTCTGCAACTTTTACTTCAAGCATCTTAATTGAGCATTGTTGTGGTTGAAGAGTTCATCTTTGAAGTTGCGCACTAGAACCCTTGGAGGCTTTGTTTTCAAGTTATTTCATCTTTAAAGTTGCACACTAGTGCCCATTGGTGGCTTTATTTCCATGTTTTGTCTCCTTTGAAGTTGCGCACTCGCTCTAGTTGTCTCCTACCTCTAACAAACTAAAATTAACTGCTAGAATCAATCTAATAACTCACATAGCAACCAGGGTATACCCCCCTTGGCTTCCCTAGGAGTAAGCCTAGACGGAAGAAGTTCAAGTCGAGGTGATAGTGGGCTTGAACTTAGGCATTGTTCCTCCAAGGACACACTAAGTGGATTGAGATTTTTCCACGTTTGCAAGTGTGTATTAGGACAGTAACAGGTGCATTTAAAGTTTAAACAAAGAAAGGTTGCAGGGTCTCGTAAGAAGATCAAGGCTTTGGAGTATGGTCCTTTTGAAGTGTTGGAGGAGGTGGGTGATAATGCCTATAGACCCAATCTACCCGCATATATGCACATTTACTAAGTAGTGAATGTGGAAAATATGAAACTCTATGAGCCTTCCATGTTGGAATAGGAAACTAATGAGCAAGTATTATCTACCATAGAGGAGAACTTAGCTCCATAAGCTCAGGCAAAGTTAGTAGAATATACAATTTTGCAAAACAAGTCCAGAACAACCAGACGAGGGAAGCACGAACTTTGCGGAAGGCGGAAGAGCTCTAATACCATGTTAATTTTCAGAACTCAGTTCCAGGCAAATTATTTCCAAGTAAACACTTTGCTATAACATACTCATTAAGCAAATTTACCGAATAATAGCACGAATGAGTTTTAACAAATAAATCAGCGGAAGCATTAACAACAGAAACCAAACATCACATTGCACAAGATATTTCTGGGTAAATAACCCCTGGAAAAACCCTTGCGAGAAAACCATATCTATGATGATTTTATTAAATAAAATCAGGGCTCCCGTCCTGGCATAATGGCCCTTCTGAGGAAATACAAATGCAGCAAGATCAGTCCTTCGATCTTGCTGGTAGCTACTTTCCTTGCTTCCCCCTTGCACCCTTTCCTCGGCCCCTGCCCCTGCACACTTGAGTGCTCACTCACTCTTTGTCTACCATCACTATGTCTCCTCTTGTCGCATAGGCTGTCTTTTATAACCTTGAGTTTACCCTAAGTCCAAAACCCTAGATCTGATCTACGGTTGAGATCTAATCTTGCGTTCACTTTGGATCTAACGGCTAGGACTTAATTTAATTACTAATGTTAAATACTTAGGCATTTAATTAAATTAAACTCACATTAATTACAAAAGTACATTCACTTTATTAATTACTTAATAAAGTGAATCTCCTAAGGTTCTGAGAGGTAATAATGACAACTCCCACGTGTTGACACAGACCGACGTGGAAGTACATGTCCGATGCTACTAAAAACATCAACAGTTGTCATGGTATGGAACCCTAGATGCAACAACCTAAGGTCTTGACCCTATAGGCTTGATTGATATTGCATGGCATGTGAAACTTTTGGAATGGTTGGCATCAAGGGCTGCAATAATATGTTTTTTGACCCTGATGTACTCGCAGCTATATCGGGATTTGGTTAGTGAAGGAAAAGACCTGAAATGGACCACTAGTCCCCACACTACTGGGCATTCATTGTGTGTACTCCCAAGCATTTAACAGGCCTGGGATGTATTGATTTCGTGCTTAATCTTGGACCTTGGTTTTGATCGAACAGTGGAGAACCTAAGGATTCGTATGAGAATGACCTAGCCACCTCTCCTTTTGGCATTTTCACTTGTCATTTCTTCTGCTCTGAGAAGAGCTCTACAATTTTTGCAGGAAATTTGTGTGGTCGTTGCATAAGCCGCCCCTTAAATCCTAAAACGTAAATTAAAAAGGTTCACCATCTAGTTTGCACCGGAGGAATAAGATTGTTCTTATGATCACATGACGTTGCTTTCATTACAATGTTGATATGCCTACTTGTAGATCCAGGAAGGTTATAATGATGTCTTCATATGCTGTTGGTTATGGTTGCAGCGTCACATGCATTTACTTGCAGCGTCACATGGTTATGATGCATTGACTTGTAATACAATAAGAGAGCAATCTCTGTTTCCATTTAATGAATATTTATGGCTTTAAATGATGGTTATGGAAGAGTATATGGGTTTATGTTTTTCTGTTGCATCTATTTGGTTGGCATAAGACCCTGTTTATGTGGCTGATATGGTGAAGAGATGTGGTTGTTTTGTTGTTTCCCTGAGCATTGTGGTGCTGTCTTGAACCTGCGCAATCCAAGCAATGGTTAGTATTTTCTATATACAAAAGGAAAAAAACATGTGTTAGCGCTATAGCATGTTTTAAGTTTTGTTGCAGTGCTTAGGTTTAACAACTTCAGGTGTAAACCTTGCTTGCACTTAATGTGGATGTACCTTTTTTCAGCATTGGTGTTATGATGGTTGTCATGGTATGGAGCCCTAGATGCAACAACCTAAGGTCTTGACCCTGTGGGCTTGATTGATATTGCATGGCATGTGAAAATTTTGGAATGGTTGGCATCGGAGGCTGCGATAATACGCTTTGATGAGCCTCATGTACTCGCAGCTATACTGGGATTTGGTTAGTGAAGGAAAAGGCCTGGAGTGGACCACTAGTCCCCCAGCGTACTCGGCATTCATGGTGTGTACTCCCAAGCATTTAATGTGTATGGGATGTATTAATTTTGTGCTTAATCTTGGCCCTTGGTTTTGATTGAACGGTGAAGAACCTGAGGATTCATATGAGAATGACCTACCTGCCTCTCCCTTTGGCATTTTCACTTATCATTTTTTCTGCTCTGAGCAGAGCTCTACAATTTTTGCTGGAAATTCGTGTGGTGGTTGCATAAGCCACCCCTATAACTGTTTTTGGGTGCCATTTAAGCCCACCTGCCTTGTTGGGAAAGGCACTAAGCTGTGTTGCTGGTTGTGCTCTAAGTTCAAGCTGAAGTCTGGAGTTTGGGCACACAGCTAGAGCGAATTCCAGTGTTTCTTCTTGGGTTTTGGTATGAGGTAGGCATTGGCCATCCCTATATGCGCTGCATACTTTTCATCATTGTGTTTTGGTTTCATGAGTTTAAATAGGCCAAGGTTGCTGCTATGGTTGAAGTCTTGAGCTTATCATTTTGTAGAGTTTCCTTTTTCACTTTGTGCTTCCTGTTGCTTCATTTGTCTAGCCATGAAGCCCTAAGACATCATAGGCATGTTGGCAGTATAACGCTTCTTCCTATGTTCTGTTAGCTTCTTTTCTCTAAGATCATTTTTAGTATGGTTGCTATCTCCAAAGGGCTGGCCATGCGCCTGTGTTTTCATTGTTTCATGCCTACCAACAGCGTCCTCATCGTATATATGTTGTAATTCTGAGTTTTGTGGACATGGCATTCAACCTAAGCTTAATACATTTCACCTGGCCCAGAAATACAATTTCACTGTCCATTTAAATTTTGAGGCCATGGCCACCATTATTTTATCTTGAGTTGTTTATGATATTGCCCTTGTCATCTTAGTCACCGTGTTCGTGTTTGTGTTTGAATTCGACACCGATGAAATTCGGAAAAAATTCACCATGCAAAAAATGATGAATAAAATTCGCCATTAAGTTCGACAACTATATATATATATATAGTTAAATTAATTAATTAACATATTTTTATAATAAATTTTATATATATCAAATTTTATTTTATTTTAATATATATAATATATGTTTATATTAATATATTAAATTTACATAATAAATATTAAATTTATATAAATATAATATAAATGCATTATGCAACTAATTAACATGGTCGACGACTTAGTTAACTCGGCTATTTTTATAATAGTAGTGGCTAAGAGTTATTCTACAAGGGTTGGCTAGCTGGGTGACAATAATAAGTTGCCACTAGGAATATTCCTGTTCTGTTGGTTTGGTCGACGGAGCGGGATGCAGGTGGCATGCCAGCAGCATAGATGGGTCACAGGTGGCGGAAAATTAGAGTTTCTGGTATTTGCGGCTTTGTTTTTTTTATTTTTTTGATAACCACGATTCCAACAGCATCAAACTCAGCCAAATTTAAACGAAAATGGGCGATTTTTTTCCCTGTTCATTTGTGAATTCAAATTCGCTTTGAAGTACGGCGAACTTAACGAATAAGTTCAGATTCGCATGAAGTTCGGCGAATTTCGAACTTAATGGATGAAATTCGCCGAAGCCGGTGACTTAGCTTGTCATGCATATTGTTTATGTTCTAAGGGAAGGGACAGTCGCCTCAGCCATACTTAGCCCACTACTTGCTGGTCAATACCCTTACCAACATATGTTCTGGGCATTGGCATAACAGTGTGGACAGACTCCCTTGTTTCAATACGAGCTCAAGTGCACAAAGGGTCTCCCCACTGCCATGCATGCACTGTTGTTTGAGTCCTTTAGATTTGTGCATTTTTGTTCACAAGTCCATCGTAATTCTTCAGGTTTGCTTCCCATCTGTCTTATTTCAACTACTTGCCCACCTCCCAACTTGATGGCATTGCATTTCAAGATCAAGTTTTGTAATCGTTGTAGGCATATCATTGGGTAAAAGTTTTGGAGATATTTGGACCTGCTTATTATTGAAGCTTGGACTTGTTTTTATTGAAAATGTGGAAGCAATTATATTCTTCTCTGGTTGATGCCTTTAGTTGCTGCCTAAGTTACAAAAAGAGATATCATGACTCTGTTGTAACTATTGTTTTGATTTATGCTTCCTCTGCTTATTATCAACTTCCTCACGCCCAGAAAATGGATCTGCATCCCTCCTTATCCATATCTCCCCACTCTCGCTTGCATAGCCTCACCAAAAGCAATGTATATTTCTGATTTAACTTGAATCCCACTCTATGCAAATTTCTATTATGATTCAAGATGGAGTTAATAGTCGAATTGCCTTTGTTTAGTAGTTGAAATACATAACAGAGATTTTGCCTTGAGTTATAATGTCGGCCTTCACTATGCTATTTTCCTTTTCCCTTTATCAAACAGCATTTAGCATAACTTCTTCTCCAGAATTTGTAAACCAGCTCTGCTCAGGGATTACTTTTGCTGTTTGAAAATTATTTGTTTTAAGGGAAGTAATCTAGCCCGCATGCATAACAGTACGCCTTCTACTGTTTGAAAATATTTAGAGTGTTTATGCAAGCATAACCTCTCCTTAACTCTGTCATGGAATTTTCGTAGCTTCATAAGCTTGTTTCATAAATCAAAATTATTTTGCAAAGCACAGCATGCAAAAAGAATTCATTTCATAAAAAGTCGCAAAATCTTCCTAAGCTATTTGCGTCACTCTGAGATTTGGGGATGAATTGTCTTGCTTGCCAGCAAGGGTTCATTCAGCTTATCTTTTTCACTCTCTTAACTTCCCTGCCTTGAATTTTCAATATTGTTCAATTCCAAGGTCATGTGCAGCAGTCCAAAACTTGTTTGCTTTGTTTCCATGCATAGTTATGATTTTGTGGATGATTAAGTTTGATTTTGATGGTATGGAGGAATAAGGCTGACCTATTGTTGCTCTCTGTTTGATTGATTTGATGCTTGAAGATGAGTGTCTAGGGTAGAGGTCAACCTCTTGGACCAAGGAGAGAATGAGGTCAGAGGGGAAATAATATTTGGCAAGGTGGTTGGAGAAAGAGAGTGAGGCTCTCCATTCATTTTGAAGCAGACTCTGATGAATTTTCTCAATTAGCACCAACTGGTCATTTGTATTTAAGAGATAATCTGGATTTCCAGCCCCCTCCCTTACCTTTTCTACCCAAATTGAGGCCTCATCCAAATATTTCCGAGAATAATAATCTTGCACTGCACCCACCATGCATGTAAAATGATAACCCTGGTTGGGATTTTAATCCTTCTCCTATAGATGATGATGGTTGGGAACCCTCATATAATCCTGCCTCTCCCAAAAGACATGGATGGGGAAAATCTTCTACCAACTCACACTCTGCTTCACATGTAGCACCTCTACTGCCAAACGTTATTGTTGCACCCACTCCTCTTCTTGAGCTTGCTGCTCATGAACTTGAATTCCCAAATGTGGAATAGAATCCCATTGATATTGATCCACCTATTCCTCCTCCAGATCCCTCAAAGGACCTGTTGCCGTCCTTATACACTTGCAAACGTGAGCTAAGTCCGGTTCACTTAGTGTGTCCTTGGAGGCACAATGCCTAGGTTCACAGCCCACGTTGTCACTTTGACCGGAACCTCTTCCGTCTAGGCTTACTTCTAGGGAAGCCAAAGGGGGTAGACCTTAGTTACTAAATGAATTAAGTCAAGTTCTAAAGTTTTAATTATTTACAAGGTTTGGGGGATTCTATTCCTAAAATGCTAAGGCAACCATGCAAGATGCAAGGGTTAGCATGAAAAGCAAGCCTTCTCCCTAGGTCAACTAAGACTAGTGCCTAAAGATTGGGCAAAGTGCCTAAAGATTGGGCAAGGGGTCAACTATGTTCAAGGGTGGTTCTTTACAAAAGATTACAAATTACTTACAAAAATTACAAAAGAATAAATCCAAGTATAGAATATCATGTACAATCACTTACAAGATTTACATTTTAAAGAATGATAGATTTACAACAAGAAGCTAACCAAGTTTAACTTCAATGTGTGTAGGATATCAAAAGACTAGAGCATTACATCATATCACCACATATTCAATGGATCATCATCAACACATCAATATAATGAAGACATCAAGATCAACAACAACTTAAGAAGATTTGGAAGACTTAGCACGAAAGTTGTTATGATTGTCAAAGATGATCCACACTCTTAATTATTAAACCCGCAAGTATTCTATTAAGTTTGGTCTAGGATTTAATTATTAGGCTTTCTTAAGATTTATCAAGTTTTAATTAGCTTTCACCAAAGCCTCCTCCTATTGCCAAATAACTACTGGATGCTCAAGATAGTATGGCAACAAGGCCAATCCTAACAGAACCAGTCAGCCCAAAACAAGAGTACTTCCCAGAGAGGACACACACCTAGTGCGCCACGAGGTAGTCCCCTGCCACTACCCTCCGTTGTTTTCTCAAGCCCCATTTTAGATGGTGAAGATGGTGGTCTAAAGTACCCTAAATAGTCTATTAAGTATATAAGTTGATTAGGTAGACTTTTAGGTGTTTATTAGAGTGTTTTGAGAGTTTTATGACACTTTTAAGATGCAATTTAGTGATATGGCCGAAACTCACTTTGGCCTTAAAGTTGTATTGTTTATGTTAAATTTACATGCAGCACAGTGATGATAAAGTAATAGGTTCACCATATGATTTGAAGGAATGAGTAAAGCCACTTTGTAAACCCCTTACCCTTGTTTAATTGGCTGAGGGCTTTTGTTTAATTGGTTGTGGGCTTTTGTAAACCCCCCTTATCCTTGTTGTGGGCTTTGTTTATTTGGTTTTGGGTTTTTATTGGTTTATTGGGGGTTATGTTTCTAAAGTTTAATATTGATAATTGTCACATGTTTAAATTTACAATTTAAACATGTGACTTATTGATACAACTTAACCTAACCCTAAACCCTAACCTTGCCCTAACTTTTTACTATATAATAGACCCTCCCCTCTACTCCAAATTACATTCTCTATTATTCTTTATGATAGCGTGGAGTCTTCTTGAGTTTGCGGCCTCAATTTGTGAACTACTGTTGAAGTGATCCGTCCTCCTCTGCTGTTGTTGATTTGCTGTTGGCGTGGCCTCTTATCTTGCTGTTGTAGCTAGGCTTCCTTGAAGGACAGCCGCAGCCCTCCTGTGTGCTCTATTCCTGTTGCAGTCTCCTTTACTGTGGTGCCGTGGATGCCCTTGCTGAGACTGAAGACTGCCGTGTACATTCTGCTGGGCAATACACCCCTCATACAGGCTGTCGTGGCCTCCATTTAGGTGCCGCGTCCTCTCCCAGCCAGCTGATAAGTGTTACAGCGTTTGTGTATGGGGTTTTAGAGCCTACTGTGGTGGCAAGGGTTTATATTCAGAGCAGTGTTTCAGATCTGAAAGTCTCCATGTGAAAGGGTTTTGTTTTTGAGGGTTTTGATCTCTTTTCTTTAGTGGTCTTATTCCCCAAACCTATTGACTTAGTGGCTTGAAAGTTCCTTCATTCTTGGCATAAAAGATCTTGTATAGATCATGAACTGAACCTTTGTCTGAGCATACCATTCAGACTTATCTCTACTGTATCTTCAGAGGTAGGGTTGGTACCAGGTATGCTTTCTACTTATTGCTTCTAGTTTTTCAGATCTGAGTTTTTGTCCTATTGATTAAGCAGTGTTTAGATCTATTATATGTGCTCCTTGTTTACTGTTTGTACCAGAACTGTTATAAAAATCTGCAACTATAAATCTGCTGTTGTGTGGATCAAGAGAGCTGATAACACTGTCTATGAACTAGGTCTCTGATTTTGAATATAGATCTACTGTTACTCTTAGAAGAAGCTTTTCATAAATGTTTGAGATCTGAGTTTATTGCATATAGTTTGAGTTCTCTATAGTATTGAATGAGCCTTGTCTAATCTGCTGTTTCTGTTTCTTCTAGATCTGCTTTTATGGTTTTAAGATCTGAGATCTTTTATTTATGATCTATGTTTATCTTCTTCTACTGTCACTGCCTATTATAGATCTATCTCTATATGCTGTTTGTGCTTCAGATCTAAGTAGTTTTGCATTAATTTTAAAAGGAGACTGTTGTTTTAACTTTACCCTAAAATCTAACAGTTTAAGCCTGTGAATTTAAAGGCATTAACACATATATGCTATGTGAACGCAAGTCACTAGATGCACAATTAGATAGCTTGCAAAAAGAATAACAAATGAGGGCAAGGACAACTTGCCAAGCAATAAATTAACCACACTTACACCACATATGAGAGCATTAAGAATAAAAGCATTAAGTGTGCAAAGAAAGAGAGATGTATTGCTTACTTAACCACTTAGAAACAAGTTACTTTAAGCATGTGGCCAATAACATCAATGATCTATGCAATGAAGAAATAAACCATCAAATTCTAGAGAGCTTAAACATTTAAGATTTAAGATCTAAGCATGAGCCTAAAGATAAGCACTTGAAAGAACTAAGCAGGCATGAGATTTAACTTTAGTTGATTAAGAGGCCCAATAGGCTTATGCTAGGTAGTTATTAGGTGTTTGATCTAGATCTAGAACATGTGTATCAAAATACTAAGCATTTAGATCAATAACACATTGAAGATTAACCTAACCTATTGGGGTATTCCTCTCCCAACTAGGTAGGTGATTAGTTATCTTGTTTAGGTTAGACAATAATGATGTAGATATAAGCAAGCAACAACAAATGCAAGCAAGAAGATAGAGGAGAAAAAAGAAAGCAAACCAAGCAACTAAGCTACCCACATCCTAGGTTGAGAAGGTGCCCTTCACATTCCAAACCTCACGTCCTACCTCAAAGAAGGCTCAAAAATGGAAAGAAAAGCAAGATCTAAGCCACGTCCTACCTACCCAAGAGCTCACAAGTGGGAGGAGGTCGTACCACTTCTCCTCCTACACTATGAGCCTCTAACAAACAAGTAAAAGAAGGAAAAACGTACAAAATGCAAGAAAAAGAAAGGGTGGGTTGAGAGATAGCTACCAAACCCCTTGGAGGGCCCTTTGGTGTTGTGTGGAAGTCCTTTGGGCAGCCAAGACTCCTCTCAACCAGATCTGATACCTGCAAAACCAGCAAGGCATCCCTTGCTAGGAAAGCTACACACAACCAAGAAAAGTGAAAGGAGACCCCTGCTTTTGAGGGCAAAAGTTTCCCGCAAGAAAAAGTGATAAAATGTGTATAGAAATGACCTATCTAACTAAGCTATGCTAGCTGAAATGTATGAGAGTGAACAACAATATAGATGAAGAGTAAAGTTGAGAAAGAGATGGAGTTTGAGTATGGCTCAAAGGATCTTTCGTAATCGAGGTGTTCCCAATGATGCCTTGAAGCTAAACCTGCAAAGATCTTGAAAAGTGATAGCATACGATAGACAATATGTTGCATGCATTAACAAGATGACATTTCTATCCTATTAAGCATTCAAGATACATAGATCTACAAGCATGTGCATTACTAGATCTACCCAAATAACATTTTACCTTAGGATCCAAAGATGCAATCAACCAACAAAATATTTAGAACAAGATTACCTCATGTGTATGGCAAGAAAAAGCATGTGCATAACTCTTCCAATAGTCCTCCAAAGTTTTCTCTTTATTACTCAAGAAAATAG
>CBVK0100623411.1:0-10795 GCA_900067695.1 Picea abies | reverse complement strand
GTACTTACTCCAAAACCCTAAGAGCAAGAATGGAAAAATGGGATGATAGAGAGAGAGAGAGAGTGGAAAATCAAGTAGCATAACAATAGCTCAAGATATGGTGAGTTGGGGAGGAGAAATGAGATCTATT
Organism: Picea abies; assembly: GCA_900067695.1. Taxonomy (NCBI): domain Eukaryota; kingdom Viridiplantae; phylum Streptophyta; class Pinopsida; order Pinales; family Pinaceae; genus Picea; species Picea abies. The sequence continues at coordinate 10,665 of CBVK0100623411.1, read as the reverse complement.
TATACTTGGAGAGGCAAACCTGCCTCTCTTGGATCAATGCCAAGTGTCCACCACCAAACAATAGAGTAGATCTCAAGGCTAGGGCGCACCACCTAGGGTTTGCAAAATAGATCTAGGGTGTAGAAGGGATGAAAAATGTTGGGATCAAGCAAAATGAGTGTGGGAGGCCTTGGGATTGATGCCAAGGTAGAGGAAAGGTTTAAAATTATTTTTTGAGTTTTCAAGAAGAGGGGGGCGTAACTCCTCTTGGAGGGCGCACCTCTTGGGATGGGGGGATGAAATGGAGGGTGAGATGTGAGATTTGGAGTGTGAGAACACTCTAGAAGGGGATGTGGGGGGTAAATGAGGGTAAAGCATGTGAGAGGGGAGCCCCCCACACATTTAAAACCAAGTTACAACGTTCCCTACTAGGAAAAACGTCAATCCCCCTAGGGGGGCGTAACTTTTTATTTAGGAGAAGTGGAAAAGGGTTAGACAAGGTTGGAAAAGGTTGGGAGGGTCATGTTATGTTTAGGGAGGCTCTCTCTAACCATCATTCCACCATTTTACATCCTCTAAACTCATTATTACAATTTTACATTTTTGTCATGTTTGGACTTTAGCAATTAAAATTGTTGTTTTAGACTGACTGACACTCTGGGTGGACTAACCCATGGCTAAAGTTGTCCAACTGAGCTGAAACTTGGTCCATGGATGTAGGGGGTGCTATTCCATTTCTTTTGAGCACAAATAACCCTATCAAAAGTCCAAGGACTTAGTTTTTACAATTATTGCTCAAAAATAATTAATTAATTAAATAATTAACTTCCAAACTTAGGGAAATTTAATTAAAAATTAAGTAATTAAAAAAAACTGACCTAGACTCGACGAAATTCCGCAAAACTTTCTAAGATGTCTTGCATGGTCATTTACAATGATTCCCTATAATAGTTACCAAAGCATAAGCCCACTAGAATGTCGTTCACCACTTTGGAGGACTTATTGTAAGTGTGAGGGAAAAACTCAAGGGAAATCAATAACGCTGAAAAGCCCAATTGATAACCCGAGGATAAAAAACCCTCGGTGAAAGGAACTCTCCCAGTGAACCAATCCCAAGGTAACTGACCTAGACATGACTCATGCAGACCTATTACATTATTAACCCACGCAGGGGTGCGGAAATTCCAGTTACAAAATAAAGTGTTGGGGCCAAACACTGCCCTGTAGGACCAAAAGTCTTCGACAACATGGCATCTGTTGATGCATCTCTTCATGGCACGTGAGTTGACCACCTGTGTTGGAGAGGCGGTCAACAGGACCTAGTGGTATCCTCCCTAGGGGTGTAATGGGGGGGGTCAACGGGCCCATTAGAGTAATAACAGTGTAGTTAGGGTGGCCATTGAATGTAAAGTGGATTGGGTCCACTACGTTGTTATAATCGACTATGGCCCAATAGTATTTAGCTTGGAATAAATGTAATGTGGCCTCATTAAAGAAGATCCACTAGATAGTTAGCAATTGGTTATGATTAGGGTTTTATCACTAGCTAGAAATAAGGCTAGAGTTCTCCTTGAAAACATGTATTGGAGTATATTGTATTGGAGCTTAACTCATTAGGAGGTTGCCCCCTCAAAGAGGCAAATGAACAAAATTCGATTCATCCATAACATGATCATTGTATGATATTTCCCTACCTTAAGGGTTTTGATAACGCATAAAGTGTTGAGCATTTCTGATCTATTGCTTGTGATTCAATTTTAGGGGTTAAGGATCATAACAAATGGTATCAAAGCTCTTTCTTGGGCCAAAAAGGAAGAATTTTTTTTCTATTTTGTAGGTTTTGAAAGGGAAAAATAGGGTCATGACACTCAAATCCATTCTTGTCGATTTTTGTGCAGAATTTGAAGAAACTAATTGTAGATATGAGTTCCTCTCAAAAAGGTACCCAATTTCTATAAAAAATCATTCAAATTGGAGTTTGGGAAGTAAAAATACCATTGATTTAAAATAAGCTTTTTAGGGTTTTTTCAATGATGACCACAAATATTACAAAGTTGATATCTTTTGACAGAGTGCCTAGACTGCAACCAAACCAACACCATCAGATAGAGGGTTTTGGGGGCTTCAATTTGGTATATTATATGATGATATACGTCTAATCAATATTCAACACGTGACAACCTTTGCAAATTTCTGCCATCAAAACCCTAGCTCTCATACTAATTGTAGATCCGAGTTCCTCTCAAAAAAACACCCAATTGCCAAAATAAAAATCAGTCAAATTGGAGTTCAGGAAGTGAAGATATCATTGATTTAGGATAATCTTTTTTAGGGCTTTTTCGATGATGACCACAAATATTGCAAAGCCGATATCTTTTGACAAAGTGCCCAGATTGCAACCAAACCAACACCACTGGATAGAGGATTTTTGGGGTTTCGATTTGGTATATTATAAGATATACTTCCAACCAATATTTGGCACACAAAGCCCTTGCAAATTTCCACCCTCGAAACACTAGCTCATTTACTTACAACAGCTTATGGAATTTTACATGGATATATCAGCCCCGTCATTGAGGAATATCCAATGATGTATGCAAAGTATGTGGAAAATTCAAATTATGTTGAAGAAGCCTTTCTTGTAAGTTTTTTTGCACTTGCTATGTATTATGAAGAGCATATCAAACAATGGCTACTCAAAGTAGAAGGAATTTCACACCTTGAAGTAGTTCAAATATTTTGACTCCGTATGGAGCACCAGGTAAAAAAGCTATAGAAAGACTATGAAACAATTCAAAGGTTGGAACTTTGGAGACATATGGAAGATGAGTATACAAGAGACACACATGCTTGCTATGATTTAGAGAATGCTTGTGATGATATGCATGGACAATTTTCATTTCTAGGAAGACAAGTACTTCTAGCTTCGCTTTGATGATTCTACTCCACCTTGTGTAGAGAACATCATTGAGGGAAGTCAAAAGCAAGTTGTGTCTACCAATTTTCAACTTGCATATTCTCCAATGGTAGTATTCCTTCTAAATCCACAACCGACTTTTTGTAATTATATGGATGATCTTTTGGATATGGAGGGTTCTATTTATTTGGATCCACATGACCCTCGTAGGCATTGGAGCACCATACTTAGCCACTCATCACAATTAGGGGTCATCAGTTGGGAGTTAGCATAAGCACCTAGGCATGGGACCAAGGTTTATGTTAGAGCTTCTTGGACTACTTCAACATCCAAGTTAGCACTCGTACATGGGACCTGTTGACCACCTATTTGAACTAGGTGTCAACGTCATGTACCATGAAGATATGTACCTTATGATACGACAAGTTTGAAGACTTATGGCTCAACAGGGCAATTCTGCCCCCAACACTTCTTTCTATATCCACGGAATGTTCGCTCCCCTACGTGGGATAATTTTGTAATGTATTATGTTAGCATGGGTCAGTTTTAATAATTTAGTTTCCTAGGACTTTATCATTAGGGAAGTCCTTTCATTGAGTGTTTTTTTCCTCAGGTAACTAATCTTGTTTTTCAACAATTTTAATTACGAGTTTTTCACTCAATAATCCTCCAAAGTGGTGAAAGGCGTTCTAATGATCGAGCCCAGTGGGTGACTAAAGTCTAAAGATGTTGTAAATGACCAGGCTAGACATCTCCTAGAGTCTTGGGGAATTCCGTTAGGTTTTGATAGGATTTTTTTTAATAATTAAATTTTTCGTAAAATGGAAATTTTAATTATTTTTGATGTAAAATGTAAAAATTTGGTCCTTGGGGAATTTGTATAGGGGTGTGAGTACTAAAAAAAAATGGATTAAAGCTCCCTACACCCTTGGACCAAGTTTCAACTCAATTGGACAAGTTTTGTTAGGTCATTGTCCAAGAGGAGTCCAAGTCACTCAGAAATCAGCAAATAATTGGCTAAGGTAAAAAAGCCAAAAATTGTAAAAGTGACTAAAGTTAAGAAAAGAAATGGGGAAATGTTTTCTAATGTATTTTCTAAGTTGGAAAAGTAAAAATCCACTTTGAAGAACCCCCCCCAAGTCAAGTTAACAACTTAAGTTGAGTTTCCCTAGTGAGAGGGGCGCCCCCCTTCTTCATGAACTTAGGGAAAAGTGAAAATTAAAGATGGAGGAGGCCTCAAACCCTAAGTGGGCCCCCCTTAGAGCCTAGTCAAAGTTTTAAACACAAGAAAATGGGTTTTTCACCCCTCACAACTCACTCCTCAAACCCTAACTCTTCCCAAAACCCTAAAAGTGCACCCCCTTTGACTGGATCCTCCTCTTTTGGATGGGTGACACTTGTAACTCATCCAAGAGGGGTCTCTCCTCTTTCCCTCCTTTAAAAGGAAGCCCTCTCTCCTCACTTTGATAAATCAAGTCTCCCAACAACTCTTTTATGCCAAAATTTCTCCCCTCTCTCTCTTGCTTTCTCCTCATTTCTCTCATGTAATCTTGCTGCAATATTGCAGCGATTTTTTTTAGCAATAAAATGAAGCTTTGGAGGATCTCTTGGTGTTCTTTTGGTGTATTCTTGGTACTCTTTGGCTACTCTTGTATGGTGTTTTCCTTAGTTGAGGTAATATTGTGAATTTTTATTTATTTTTGCTCACATTGTTTTACTTGAAGAACCCTAACCAAAGTATTTTGCTAGGGATAAAATATGTAGTAGTATTGCTATAGGTTTATGTGATTTGCTTTTATTAGTGTTTGCAAAGTCTTTTGTAGGATTTTTAAAAGATATCACCTTCTTGTCTCATTGTGTAGCAAGGATTTACAAATTTACAGGTTGCCAAAGCTTGGAGGAGTGGACTCCAAAGGCTTCATTTTTCTTCACATAATTTTCTGATTTAATTTTCAGCCTTCTATTTACTTGTTTTCTGCACATATTATCATCTAAATCTTGTTTTCCAATCATTTTACAAGTTCAGATTTTGTACATAAATTTTTTTGTATATATACTAACCCAAAACTAACTTGTTTAGGTGATTTTTAACATTTTGCAGCAAGCTTTATTTGTTGTTTTATGCAGGTTTTCACCAGTAAAAGGGGAGGTGCTGCCCAAATTTAGCCACTAAAGGCTCAAGAAAACATCTACAAGCTTTGGTGCAAAACCCCTTTCCTTCTCTTGCTTTCTAAGTCGTTGTAAGCATCCCAAGAGAGCCTCTTGGGCTTGCATTCTCTAATTTCTTTCAAAGTTTATAATTTGTAAATTAGTTTTAGAATTCTTGCCCACACCTTGCATGTGATTGGCTTTGCCATCCTTGCAAAATCGTGCTGGCTAGTTTAGATTTAATTTTCTGATTTTTGCTTAATTTGTTTGACCACCTTTGTCACAAAATCGATAGGCTTTGTCCTCCACCTTGTGCCATAGTTGTGAGGCTTGTAAAGTAGTTTAATTTGTACTCGCCTTTGTCACAAAATCGGTAGGCTTTGTCCTCCACATTGTGCCAAAGTTATGTGGCTAAGTTTGTTCATTGTTATTTTTTTTAAGCAATTTATTTATTGTTCGCCCACACCTTGCATGTGAGTAGCTTTGCCATCCTTGCAAAATTGTGTTGTCTAGTGCTTAAAGTTTCATTTTTGCAAAGTCAATAAAATTTACCCCTCCTTTGCCCCGTATTTCCTTCCCTTGCCATTTTGTGGATCTTGGGTAATAAGAAAGGGCAAAGGATTGAGTGGTTAGTTTAATTAGGCACTCATTTTCCATTATTGTTTAACCACTAAAATAAGGTGACTTGTGGAGGCTAGAAGGGGTTGAAGCCGGGGACGGTTTCACGGCACTAAGTGTCGTCCTTGTTGAGCGCCCAAGCACTTTGGATTTAACCTATGGAGGTAGGGGAGAACCTTGTTGTTCTCTTGTTGAGCACCCAACATTTCCTCTTGGCCAAGGGATAAGGACTTGAGGTAGTCACATAGTTTAGGTTTGGAACATTTCACATCTAATTCCCCCTAAGTCAAAGAGAGACATAAAATTAATTAAAAGCATCATACACACTTGCACAACATTTACATTTCCTTGCAATTTCCATTTCAACTATTTATTTTTATGCAAGTTATTTACATTATTCTTTATTTCTTATTCAAGCATTCTTTAATTCTTTGGGAAGTAATTGTTTATATGTAAAGTTATTTTTTGAATCATTGTGTGAATAAATTTATTTTTTATTTCAAGTTGTAAAGATATCATTTTTGTGAATATATTTCAATAAGTGAAATTTAATAATCTTTAGGCACCGGTCTAATTGTTTATAAAATAAAGGTTTGTTTGTCATTGAAAGATTGCATATTGCATTGGTTGCTTGTCATTGGGTTGGGTCTCCCTAATCAACAACCTAATTAACTCCTAGAACTAATAAAACCTTCACATAGTTTAATAGGGTCTACCCCCCTTGGCTTACCTAGGAGTGAGCCTAGACAGAAGGAGTCCAGATTGAGGTGACAGTGGGTCTAGATTCAAGTTTGTGCCTCCAAGGACACACCAAGTGGGTTGGAGACTTTTTCACATTTGTAGGTGTATATTAGGACGGCAACATGACCCAAGGTTATGGACAAGCTTCTTGGACTACTTCAACATTGTGGCCAGCCCTTGCACATGGGACCCTGGTTCTCCGAACCACTTCAACGTTGTGGTCAACACCCATACATGAGACTATTTCAATGTTGCTTCAACACCCATACATGGAACCCTAGTTATGCTCGTACATCCTCACTACAAGCGTTGAGGGCAACATTTTTTCAAGGCGGATGGAATGGTGGGATCCTCCCTAGGGGTGTAATGAGGGGGAATGAAGGGCCCATTAGACTAATAATAGTGTAGTTATGGCAGACACTAAATGTAAAGTGGACTAGGTCCACTATATTGTTATTATTAAAAAAGGCCCACTAGGTAGTTAGCTTGGAATAAATGTAATGTGGCCTCATTAAAAAAGGTTCACTAGGTAGTTAGCATTTCGTTATGATTAGGGTTTTCTAGCTAGTTAAAAATAAGGATGGCGTCCTCCTTATGAAGCATGTATTGAAGTATATTGTATTGGAGCTTAGCTCATTAGGAAGTTGCCCCCTCAAATAGGCAAGTGAATAGGAGTTGATCCTTGCATATTGTATGGTGTTGACCTACACTAAGGGTTTTGATATTGAATAAGGTGTTGACCATTTCTGATATATTACTTGTGATTCAATTTTAAGGGTTAAGAATCATAACAAGACCTTGTTGTAAAATCTGTTATTACTGCTGAGACTACCATTGCATTTCCTGCAAAGAGTCATGTTAAGGACTATGTTCATTCCCTCACTCGCATACCACCTTACCTTTCCGAGGGAAAATGAGAATTGAGATCTCTTTCAAAGATATGCACACTAAGACACTCACCCAACTTCTATGTACACCAACAAGAAACCAGCCTTTGTTTTCCTCCCACTCAGGACCAGCCTCACCACATTTTCTTACATCTAGATTTTATCTTGATCTTCTTCTCTGTTGTATGGAGCATAGATTGACTATGAAGCATTACTATTTTGGGGTTTATATGATGATGGATGGATGTATAAAGTGGACTGATTACTAATTTTTGCAGCTATGGTTTATCTGGTACCTGTTTTGATACAGATGCATTTTGGTATAGTGTTAAATCTGTATTTATTTAGCTTGCAGTCTAAAGTTCTTTCTGTTGGGGAGCCATTGCCCTAACAGAAAGAGCTGTAGACTGTTGGACTACAAAAAGAATAGCTTTATGAGTGAATGAAGCAAGGATGAAATGCTTTCTGACATAAACTAGGAACTCCTATAAATACTGTATCTGAGTACTTATGTATGTTACTTTCGTTGGCATATGTCTATCATTACAATCACGATACCAAGTGTGCAAGAAAAACTGACTGTATATACTATAAAGTACACCAAATATACAAAGAAACACAGGAAAAACAAGATAACTGGATGATAAATACCTTCATAAGTGTGTCAGTAGTCTCTGCATTTTGTGCTTTCTCACATTGTTGCTTCCACAAATAAAAGGAATTTTCCATCCATGTAGGGTTAATATACACTTCTAATATCATCTGCAAACAGAAAGACCTGCAATTCTATTCAGAATGACAATTCTATGATCTTCTCTGCATATTCTACCTGGCCTAGAGAAATAGCATTTATTCTTCCTTGTCTAAGTATAAATTACCATTTCCCATTAGTATTCAAAATATCCAAGGACAGCGAGACTAAACTTGATTTGTGTGTTAAATCAGCACAATTACACAAGCATATGTATACTCAAGAAACAATATAGAGAAAAAAGCATAATAAACAAACAGGTAAAGGATGTATGAGGAATAACCACGGAGTTTATAGTTGATCTAGCAGAATAATCCAAAGTATTCTCAAACACATAAAATTATTGCAGGTACAGAATAGACAAATGATACAAGCAAAACAAAAGTATACTAATAAATCAGCACAATTACACAAGCATTTGTATACTCAAGAAACAATATAGAGAAAAAAGCACAATAAACAAACAGGTAAGGGATGTATGAGGAATAACCACAGAGTTTATAGTTGATCTAGCAGAATAATCCAAAGCATTCTCAAACACATAAAATTATTGCAGGTACAGAATAGACAAATGATACAAGCAAAACAAAAGTATACTATTAAGCACAGTAAGAGAAGGAACCAAGATCAGAGAATAAAAATGTATTTGGCAGAGGGAACCAACAGACCAAACTCAAGAAAGACTTTAAGTCTCCTTGAGATGGACCTTATTGAACCAGCTCCACTCAGAAAATTTGTGAGTAGCAGCAATCTCTTCTCCTTTTATAGAAAACCCTACTAATGCAGAAGTCTTTACTTGTTTTCCTATATTGCTGACATTTCAACCATTCTCTTTGGTTTTCATAATACATTTATTACTTCTATTTTCAAAAGACAAGATCCTTCTAGAGGACTCGTAATCTATCCTACAGTATGGATTTATCATTTATCATTTATGTATTAGACCTCAGCTTGTTTAAGAGGTAATTAGACCTATGGTCTACCTCACATATCAAAAATACAATTTTCCCCAATAAAACAAGGGCAATATATTCATGATTACATTACAATTCTATCATTCTTTACAACGAAAACTTAGCGTATTCAAATTAATTTGTGTTGTTATATAACTGTTTGTAGAATAGGGAACTAACTTCAGTATCCAAGTTGAGTTCAATTTCCCCTTTTGGTTTCTTGAATAAAAGCTTGAAAATGTTTCAACAGAATTCAATTGAAACTTTGGAAACTGATTTTGAGGCAGTAAGATATTTTTCAAATACAAAACTTTCCTCGCATATATACTGAAACATTTTAAGTCTTACAGAAAAAAAGTGTGTATAAAATTATAAATCTTAAAGCAGAACCTCAGCATCATTTAGCATGATTCCTGAAGCTCTATATCTAAATGTGCATGGGAATGAGAAGCATGCAGTATGCCTAGAATATGGGCAAAAAATGAATCTCCTAACAAGAATACCGAGTATATTATAATCAAATACCCCTAAGACAAAGTGTCAAGGTATTGGTATATTCCAAGCATGGTAAAGCTACCAATAGTTGAAGGATTTTCTTCGTATATATCAAGGCTGTTGGGAGCGGGGGTATCAATTTTCAAAAATTTCCGGGAGCAGGAGCATTTTGGGAGCGTTTTTTATATAATACATAAAAAATATATATTTTAATGCATATATATATAAAGCATGCAGAATGTCGAATCAATTGCAAAAAACATGAAAACATAGATATAAGGTCATTTAACTAATTGATTAGTCATGATCATTAAAACATCAACCATTTAGTACACATAACATCAATCATAAACATTTCTCATCAATAGATTGTAACATACTAACAGACAACATCAACCACAAAATGAAATAGACTCTAGAGCATCACATTCATTACCAAAGAGTTGTAAGATTCAATCAATAGTTCAAATTTCAAACTTCAAAGGTAAACTGTCATATAATGTTCATAACTTCATTATTTACAAAATAAGCTATAATAAAGAGTCGAGAGTCGTAACTATGGAACTACTGATCATATTTCTATGCTCAAATCTTAACATTTTGCAAATTGAGCTCATTAGGTATATACCAAGTGTGTGATCTCAGAATTATTGATCAAGAAATTTTAAACCATATGAACCCAAGAATTTCAAAGTGCAGAATCAAACTTGGAAATCATCCATCAACATAAGAAAGTAACAATTCCAAAGCGTTGTTATGTGACCATGCTCAAACCAGATATCTCAACAGATTTAGATGCATTATATGTAAGGCCCGGTTAAGTGTCTAATGTTTCAAATAGCATTGTTTTGTGTGGATAAAATTAACAGATTTAACCACCAAAGTATGAACAAGTCCTTACTTCTGGATTACACCCACATCATTGTGAATTTATTTATGCATCTGTTGATAAATCCAGATCAGGATTTTAGCGAAGTTTTACGATTTAACCATGATTCTTCAGGACAATACAAGAAATCACTGAAATTTAGAGTCTATTCTTATTAGAAATCTTTCATCATGTATCATTAAGCATGTTGAAAAAATTTGTTGCAAGTATAAACCAATGAAAGAATGCTTCCAACATAATGTGTGGAGATGCCAAGAAACTGTCCACAGACTACTGTAATGGAATGC
>CBVK0100623402.1:0-11447 GCA_900067695.1 Picea abies | reverse complement strand
TTTTAGAATTTGGCTCCAGAACTTCTTAGGATCCGACTTGTATAGTTGTGAAAATTGCTCTTGCCTTTTATTGATATAGTATCTTTTTTTTCATTTAATTAGGGCTTTGTACATATTGATCTTAAATGTGTCAAGATGGAGTTATCATGGTTTACTTTTTTATATCTTATTATTATCATCATCGCTCCTTTATTTTATTATTATTATGGTTTTTTTCCACTTTTATAGATTTAATTTTTTTTCAATGTAATTTATTAGCATTACAAAGGTAACACATCTAATGTATCTAACTACTTTTGGTGCAATTAACTTGTTTTAAAATGGGTGAGGATAATGGTCATTAAAAATACATTCATAGATTCATCAAGTGGTTTCCATGTTAGCAAATATGGTCGAAGTTCTACTTATCCACGTGGATCTCATTTGTACTAGTTAGAGTTCGACTCGATTTCAAAGCTCTATGGTGTACACCTCTAGGAAAAATTCATACATCGTTAGCATAAAATTCACATTAGTTTTGCCTATGTTCAATGATATTTATCCTTCTTCTTCTAAAATGGAGTAATCTAATCTTGTAGTAAATGAACCATCTTTCTGGTCACAAATCCAATAAGAATTTGATCAAAAAATAGGCATGAGCAGAGTTCTACGATGATCTAAGGTTGGTTCATGGTGGAACAGTGCCCTCAAAGGTTTTTCCCAATTCTTAATCAATCTAAATTGTCAAAAAATAGATCAGAGTTCTAGATTGATGAGAACTCTAACTTTTACATGTTGCCTGATTTGGACAATCGGTGGAAAGTTTGGTACACGATTAGATGGTTCCTTCTAAAACGAGGAATGGGTTGTGATTTAATGATAAATATGTAGAATTTTATTATGGTTTGATCTAAGTTTGATTCTTAATGCATCGTTGTGTTTATTTGAGTTTTACTTACGATACCTTAAAGCGACATGCTCCATGGGTTGAATAAAGACGACTAAATGCTAACCATGTTAGTCGGGTTGTGGCCTAATGATAAATTAGTGGAACAATGAGGGTTGGGTTTAATTCTCAATTTACCCTTATGATTTATTTGGGTTCTACTTAAGAATCCTTGGAGCAACATGCATTGGGAGTTCAATGAATATAGCTGAGTTCTAACCAAGTTACTTGGGTTATAGTCTAACTATAATTTAACAAAGGTTTATCGCAACTAAGCCCCAATTTGATTCTTAATGCAACCTTATCTTTATCTAGGTGCTACCTTCATAATCTATGAGACAACACATTCAAGAAAGTCAATGAAGATAGTTGAATTATAATCAAGTCAATTGGGTTGTGATCCAATGATAAATTATTGGAGGCTTACCATGGCCAGGTATAGATTTGATTATCAACACACCCTTGTGTTTATTCTAGTTTTGTCTAATAATATTTAAAGCAACGCACCCAAAGGTTTCAATGAAGATAGTTAAATTGTAAGAAACATAATGGAGTTGTGGCCTAATGATATAAATTAGTGAAACTTTATTGTAACTAGGTTAGATTTTTATTTCGTGGATGGTATAGTTTTTCATGCAAGACTGTCAAGTAATGATCTTATGCCCTACAAAAATCTCCTTCACTATACTTTTATGGAGTTGTCTACCGGGTTTAAGTATCTGAGATATTGACTAAAGATTGGATCCTAGAAAGTTGAAGATTGGGATTGGCTCCTAACCAAAGTTTGTAAGAGGATAGAGGCTTGGTACAATAGATGGCTTTCCTTAGGGGGTAGATATACACTGGTGAACTCTATTTTAGAAGGCCAACCAGTGTACTGGATGTCTTTGGAAGCCATTCCTCATTCCGTTTTGAATCAAATTTGAAAATTGATGTTCAAGCTTTTATGGAATGGTAGCATAGATTCTCAAAAATTTCATTTATGTAGATGGGATCTACTCTCTAGACCCAAAAAATAAATTTCATTTATGTAGATGGGATCTACTCTCTAGACCCAAAAAATCTGGGGGGTGGGGGCTTAGAAATCTGACAGTTTTCAATACGACACTCAACACAAATTCGTTGTGGAGAGTCTTGACTCTTCAGGGGATTTGGCATAAGCTTATCAGAGATAAGTACCTAAGGAAATTTACGGTTATTGAATGGATAAGACTGACTAACCATAAAACATATGTGGCATCGAGGATGTGGAACAATATGGTATAGTCTGTACATGTAATCCTCCATTGGCTAAGTTGGACTCTAGGGAAAGGAAGTAGCATCTTTCCAGGAAGAGATCAAATCCTAGGCTTAGGAAAAAAGGCCATTCTATCCTATCAATTGAAAACAATCCTCTCCCAAAAAGGGATTGTTACCCTGGACTGGGCATCGGTCTTTCAAGACCCGATTACTTCTTCTGAAAAGTGGATTAGCGCAAAGGATCTGGGGATCTCGGGCAACTTAGAAGATGAATGGGATCAATACTGTAGACACTTGAATGAGGTCGGGGTTTCTTTATGTGGGAAGGAGGACACTCTTACCTAGACAGGAGGGGATTCCTCGGGTAGGATGACTATTAGAAATATTTATGCAGTGATTATTTCTACTTTCAATTGGTCCCAGGAAAAGGGGTGGAAATATAAGTTATGGAAGTGGGCAATCCAATTGAAGAAAAAAACTCTTTATCTGGTTGGCTATCGAAAACAAAATACTAACGTGGCAAGTATTGTAGGGAAAAGGTTGGCAGGGCCCTAGACGGTGTCCCTTGTGCAAGTCAGATAATGAAGACGTGGATCATCTCTTTATCCATTGTTGATTTACCCAGACTATCTGGGAAAATATAGCGATCTGTCTCAACAGGAATCTTCGTTGGAAAGGACAATCACTTTGTCATTGATTTGAAGCTTGGTTGAGAGACAAAGACTGTTCAATTTTGCTGGTTGTCCATGTTTGTTGTAACATATGGCACGAAAGAAATAAAGTATTATTTGAGGATAAAAACCCTGACTGGATGGTTGTTTTCATTAAAACTCTTAGGAGCTTCTGCCCCGGAAATAGGTCAAATATAAAAAATGCTATTAAGAGGAGTCTGGTGTCTCGGGTTACTGATCAATTAATTGCTTTTTTCGATGGGGAATCTATTTTAAAAGGCCTAAAATATGGGGCTGGGGGAGTCTTCAAGTTTTCGGCTCAGAAAGTATGTAGACGACACATAAATGGAGGGAGCGACACAAATTCAAAAGTGGAATTGTTGGGGGCTTGGGTGACTTTAATATTGGAAAAAATGTGGAATATTCCAAAGCTCAAAATATTTGGGGACTCGAAGGGTATTATTGACTGGCTCAACAACATTTGTATCTTAAAAGCAAGCAATTTAGAAGGTTGGAAACACAAAACTAAGGATTTATCTTCTTAGTTTCAAGAAATCAGCTATATACACATCTTCAAGGAGCATAACAAGGAAGCAGACCTTCTCTCCAAACAAGCTTTGCTTGGGTCTTCAGGCAGATTGACTTATTACTTTTTGCATGATGGGAAGGCTGACTTGTTGACTCATATAAATCTATTTTAATTGTGGTATCTCTGTGGGCAGGCCTTAGTCCATTGGTTTGGGGTTTTTCTGATTAACTTTTTGTGAAGAACAGTTCTATCATTTTGCTTTGAAAGATGTGAATTTTGTTGTATGATCCAACATCCCTTTTTTGTGATGGATTAGTAATCATCTTTGACTGGAGTATCTCAGTAGGATCATTAATTATAGAGAAGTTGGGTGATTTTTGTGATGGATTAGTAATCATCTTTGACTGGAGTATCTCAGTAGGATAATTAATTATAAAGAAGTTGGGTGAGGACAATTTAAGATCTATCCTTAGTAGTGACTAGTAATGTATTGTACCGAACTGGTGGGAAGACCATTGACATGGTTTTTTGATGATGTAAATGAAATTATAAGCCTGATATAATTTCGAGCAAATTTTCATTGGAAAAAAAGGTTAGATTTTTATTCTCAATGTAGCCTTGCATTTATTTGGGTTTTACTTCAAATCCCTTGAAGCAATATGCTCCAAGAGTTCAATGAAGATAGTTGAATTTTGACCAAGTCATTTGGGTTGTGGTCTAATGATAAGTTGGTGCAAGTTCACCATGGCGAGGCCTAGGATGCATCCTGTGTTTATTTTAGCTCCACTTAAGAATCCCCAAAACAACATGTTCTAAGAGTTCCATCAATAAAGTTAATTTCTAACCTAGTCAGTAGGTTTATGGTTTAACGATAAATTAGTGGATGCTTACCATAGTTATGCCTAAGTTTGACTCTCAACACACCTTTGTGTTTATTTATCTTCTACTTAAGAATCCCCAAAGCAACAAACTTTAAGGATTCACCGAAGATAGTTGAATTTTAACCAAGTAAATTAGGATATGGTTTAACAATAAATTAGTGGAAAGTTTACCATGGCTAGGCCCCTTTAAAATAAAAAAAAATACATGCGTTTTTTTTATCAACATGTGCAAGCAACACCTTTTCCAATATGAGAATTTATTACAATGAAGTTAATGCGCCTCACAACTTAGGAAAACAATATTTTAGTTGAGATGTAACAACTCAGGGGAATCCATTCCACCAAATATACCCATGATTTGCACTTAGTCCAAACTACATGAAATAATCCACAAAAGATTATGTACTCGTACGAGGGAATTTGTTCCACCAAATATGCCCAATATGTGTACCTAGTTTAAATTATGTGGAACAACCCATAAAATACAAACATGTTTCTATGGAGATTTGAACCTTGGTAGGGGATTAGCCAAGCTTAATTATCACATCCATATTTGAATTATAATGCACTCTAGTAATTATTAAGATTTTAGTTTGAAATCTTTAAAACAACAAATTCCAAAAAATTAGTGAAAAAACAAATTAATTGAGTTGTATTCTAACAATAATTTAATGAAATTTCAACATGATTAAACCCATATATAATTCTAATTACACCTTTACAATAAATCTAATAACATATTTTAAGAATTATATATATATATATATATATAATTCTAATTATACATTCATTTGATATGCATAATTCTTAAAATATAAATTATAAATTATATATATATATAAACCATTCATTTGATATGCATCCAATCTAATGAAATATTTTAAGAATTCAAAAATATATATATAACTTCATATTAATTATAATTATTATAACTTCGTATGGAGTATATACATCAAGAGATAAACCTAAACCATTCATTTGATATGCATCCATTCTGCCTAACAAAAATATATACACTTTTAAATACAAAGTGCTTCTTACTCATCAAACTTGAAATACTTTTTAACTTTTTTTTAGAGATACTTTTGAACTGGTCCTCTCTTCCCAAAAATAATCCTTTAGAAAGAAATACACACTTCAGTCGAATTCGAAGTTCAAATTTGTAATCTATAAAGGTATGTATAAAGTGGAGAATATACAATAAATATATTCAATGACAAAACTAAGATAATGCCAATTAGTTGGCAATATTTTGTATTCTAAAGGTAGGGTTATAAAGTTGTGAATATACAACGAATGTTAATAGTTCCTAAAAATAAGCTAAAGCCTGATCTCCTCATCATGAAGTCAAAATCTTCAATAGAGAACACTTTCTTACTGATAAAGCTAAGAGGTTTAAATAAATGGAGATTTAAAAGAAATGCGTCATTTCAATGATTTTTTTTTTTTAAGTTTTGAAGATGTTAGTTTAAAAATAAAATATTATTTAAGTATTATTTTTTAAAAATATTAATTTAAAGGAGTAAATATATGTTATTTTAATAAAATTGAAATTTTATAAAAATATAATATAACAATAAAATTTATTGAAATTTACCAACAGATCCAACTATTGAAAAATCAAACTAAAACAACTTTGTGATAAAGCTAATGAAATTTAGCAACAAATTTCAACGAGTGAAAACATCAAATCAAAGTAACTTTGTGAAAAAGCAGATATATCTAAGAGAATTTCATGTCATAAACCAAGCATCTGGAAACAAGTCGCAAGGGCACATAAAGTCACCTCATAATTCAAAAGTATGAGATATCCCAATACAATTACTTAGTGCTCAAATATATCTGCTAATCAAGTCATTGTGATCCATGTGTGTCTGATTGAGTGGAGTGGTTGGAATTAGCAAATTTTGAGAATTTAAATGGAAGATGGACAGGCCCACATAGATCCATTGATTTGAGAGAAAGCAAGAGTGTGATTTGAAAAGGGATGGAGAGAAGCAATGAAGAGCATTTACACCCAGCGGTGTTTTTAAGGAATCAGTTATAGGAAATCTCTAGGAAGCAGTTTGTTGAAGGTCCCCAAATCATGTGATTTTGACTCATATGGGGGATGTGCTGAGGAAGAATTATCCACACCCCCACTTAGTAGGCATAGCCATCATATGCACAGGACCTAACTTCTTTTACAAGGCCAAAAAGGAATAAAATGAACATATGATTGTGTGTCCTTACTTTTTGTTTATTACATTTTATGTCCTGGATCATCCTGTGCATCCTTCCATTATGTTTCTTAATGGACAAAATAACATTATTTATTTCCTTGGCTTTAGAAAATAAAAGTGATGTATCCTTTGAAATACCATGGTCCCTCCACCAGTGGGTGGCAAGTCTCTGACTTTGTAATATTCTCATTTCAACTCAGTTGTCAAAACATTTTCAACCCAACATTCTCACTTAAGTGAGTCCTAACACATTCATTCAACTTAGAGATGCTAGAATTAATGGGCCACCATGGACCTCCTTAGGACAATCAACTCACTTCTATGTCTCTTTGTTTACTGTTTTAATAGGGGTTTCAGAAAAGTCGGTATATGGCACTTCTTGTAAAATAATGATGATGATCTGGTGGTTGGTGGTTGGCAAGTACTTTTCTCTAACACTTTCCCAAAAACTTTTAAAAACAATTTAAATATATACCTTCTCCAGTGTTCAACTTATGCTTGACATGTGCTAGGAGATGCCTTCGCATGCATTCCCTTTAACAAACTATAATAGTTTCCCAGATATCTTAAATCATGCCACTTTAAGCATTAAGGAGCCCATATTCATCACTTCATGATAGGCTAAACTTGTATTCCAAGAATAATAATTAGGAATTTGAATGTTAATATTAGATGGGTTATCAAAGGTATCAGTTGTTTTTAGTGCGAGTAAAGAGCTCAGCGTGACAGTCCAATGTGCTTGGAATTAGTGATGGTAAACTAGAAGTTTTACACTTTGTTAAAGCTTCCAATTTGTTTGTGTAATTGTGGTGTAATTGTGGGTGTTTAAAGGTAGTAGTAGAATTTATAACACTAAAATATGATAATTTGTGTTTAAATATTTTGAAATAAAATTAATTTCTATATTGTTTTAGGTAGATTTTATTCACTAATTATCATTGTCATAAGTTTTTAGATGGAGATAACCATGAATGCATCTTAAGGTAAAGGTTGAACTTATAATATTAGGTGGTGTTGAATCGTGTGTACATATTATGTATCTAAGCTTATCTTTATGTTCTTTTTAAAGCAAATATCATTGACCATGTTTTAAACGGGTGGATTTTTACTAATTACATTGAAGTAGCTATGAGAGCACTTGGAGGTAGTGGTTAAACTTATGGCACTAAGAGATGATGACATGCACAAACATATTGTGGACTAAATCCACTCCTATGGTCTCCTTAAGGAAAATACCATTATGTTGGCTCCATTCTTATGGGCCTTTACCCAACACCTTGAGGTAGACATGGGAGCACCTAAAAGTAGGGGTTAAACTTATGGCACTAGGATCTCATGATCTGCATGTACATATTGTTGATTTGGTGATCTAGATTATTTTGAGAACGACATGAAGACAAAAATATAATCGATATATAACAAGGAAATACAGAAAGATAATGCAGAGAACACAAAAATATAATGAAACCCAATTTCTATTAATGAACAAGAGAGAAAAACATTGTAGAACAAAAATGGCAGAATGAGGTAGCTTATCTCTAAAAAGAAAGAGATGTTGGCTATGCTTCATTCACAACAGGCTTTACATCACACTCCATTGCATGCTTTTATATATGAGAGAGTGAGAGGAGAACAATTCTCATGATGCATGTGGGATAAATTTGAGAGAGTGAGAGGAGAACAATTCTCATGATGCATGTGGGATAAATTGGACTAAGTTTATAAAATGCCATAGGCATGTAAAACACTAGGACTTCTCAGGCAGTCACCCATCCCAGTACTACTCTAGCCTGAGCGTGCTCAAGTGTGGAGTTCTAATGGGATCCGATGCATTAACGCTATGTTGTAGGCATGTACATAAGACCACTATGAAATCATTACTTGATGTCTGTAATTAACAAATGAAGATGACATTACATTCCATTCCCCATCAAAAGTGTAAATATCATGATTTATCAAAACCACAGGCTCAAAATGGTGATTCAGTAGAAAAGGTGGATGGCCACCGAGATCCATCTGGATTGTTTGGAGTAAGATAATCTTATAGCAAATGAACCCTCTTTTTGACCACAAATTTGATAAGATTCGACAATTTTTTTAGGCAAGAGTATAGTTCTACCATGATCTAAGGCTCGTGCATGGTGAAATAACGTCTTTGCAGTTTTTTCCCAATTTTGAATCGACCTACAACATCAAAAAATTGATCAGATCGATGGGAAATCTAACTTTCTATAGCATCATATTCCAACCACTAGAGGGAAGTTTGCTACAAGTTTAGATCACTCCTTGTGGATCCAAGTCCAACTCCATCTTCTTCTTAATCTTTGCCAAAAGTTTACAAGACCATTGTGTTGTGGTTTAGTGGTAAGTTGGAGCGACTCCCATGATGATAAGCTAGGTTCAAAACTTGAAGCACACGCTCTTGATGCTAATGTGGTTGACCAAAGTCTCCCCAAAGTGTGATGTTGTGTTGATGCAATAGGCATTAAATATGTCATAATGTATAAAACATTGTTGATGTTAACAGTAAGATAAAAACTAGAGTAGTTATTTATGATGGTCCTCGTGCTAATGGGTCATTGTGTTACCTTGTAATATCTCATGGGTAGTTGAGCTTAGGTAGTGTGTCATAGGTAACATATGAGGTCACAAACAAATCCTATGTGAATTTGACATAGAAGATACTCCTTAATGGTAGTATCTAAGTCAAAGCTAAATCCATTTTATTAACACAGAGAAATTTACTAACAAAAAATATGTGAATGTAAGAACCTTCTTCTCTCTCACACACCCACATATAACTCTAAGCAAGCCTCTTCGAGAGTCTTAATTGTCAAACATCCTTCACCTATTAGAAGTGGGACATCGTTTGATAATTGGAGGCGTGAGCTCAAGTTTGACTTAATGACCATAACTATATTGCTTTACAATGCCTCCTTCTGGGAGCACACCAACATGAAGGGTAGACCCACCATTTCTTTGAGGATTTGAACCCAAATGTGGGCTATAACAATACCTCGCTTTCATTGACCTGATTGATCCAAAGAAAACCTCGTGAAAAACCCTTCGAGTAACCAAGGTAAACCATCATCGTCGATTATGGTGCCTAACCCTGAGGGGGTTGATTGAGTTGAACCTGTGACCTCTCATCCATGAGAGGAACCATGTTTGGCTCTAGATCACATGAACTAACCCTCGAGTAAACGAGAAATACCCAAAAACCTCTCTAAAATGAACAACCACATCCCTGTAGATAATACCTAAATAGGCTTTTGCTCTTATGAGATGGTAATCAAGCTAAGGTCCCTACGACTAATGTTAAGTTGAGTTGTAGAAAAATTAACCATAAACACTTTATATTAATGAGGATTTCACCCCACAACAATTGATCATTATCCTACTTCTACCATAATCAACTTAGCACCCTACAATAATTTTATTGTTGACACTTCCCCTTAGCTTTACCAACCTCACATTTAACTCTTATGGTTAAAACTTCCACATAATCTACTTAAACCAAGAATAATTTCATAAAAGGTTGGCCAACCTCAACCCTTTACTCTAATAACCCTTTCAAAGGAAAGGAGGAGCAAACCACTTCAACTCTTTTAGAGTATCTAGACACATGTCCCTCTCATCGGGAATTAATCAAGTTATAGGAAACTGATAAAAAATACTTTTACTCGTACTATATATATTCAAAAATAATTTTACTCGTACTATATATATTCAAAACAGGAAAAGCCTAACTTAAACTATTACTTGAAATAATTAAAAAAAATTATAACATCAATTTTATTAAAACAAATAATTATATCAACTAGCCTTTAATTCCCGGTCCCAAAATCTAAGTATTATCAGTAAAGGTTCCGCGTATATAATTTAATTGGTTAAGCTCTCACCGACTTAGGTATCATTCGGGTGAGTAGAAAGATGATAGGGAAAAAAAAGGAAATAACTTATAAATATTTAAGTACAATTAGTATTTATAAATATGAGAAGGACTGATGAGTATATCTTTCGAACGTGTAAAGTGGTTGAGTTATGATAGAAGTTTAGTTAATTATAATTAAAAATTAAATTTTAAATATAAATTTATAGAAATTAATGTTAAAAATGTTTTTTTATAATATATTTTATTTAAAAACTATTTTAAATTTAATAATTCAATGAAACTCGGTGTTACATAGAATCAATAATTTCCCTTTAAATATAAAATATGTAAAGAAATATAAAGAGATATTAGCACATTTTTAAAGTTATGAGAAGAAATATGATGTAATTATTAGATTAAGAATATATTATTCTTAAAAAAAAAGTTGCTTAACATGATCTTTTCCATGGTTTTAAAATGTTAAAATGATCATAAACAATAATTTTTCATTATTTGTAGTTGAAAAGAAAGTGAGGAAAACTTGGATTTAATGAAATGATTATACTTAAAAACATAAGTACCAAATAATAGGTGTGGAGATAATGAAGATGGCTATCATTTCCATCGAGTATGATATTATTAGAAAGCAAAGATGAATGGATGTAAAGATACTTTCAATGGGAGGAAAGATAGTCAAACTACACTTAAATAAGCAAAAGTTTTATAGTATAAAATGGAGGAAGAAAATTCTTTATTTTCTATTTATTAAAATATAGTTATAATAAATAAGGTATAACAATAATACGAGTGAATTTATAATATTTTTAAAATTTAATTATCCAACCCATTCATAATCTATCATTTTATATTTATTAAAATTTGAATTAATAAAAAATTGTATTTTTTATAATAAAAATTGATATAGTGAAAAGCATTTTTATAATATCTTTTAAAATTTAATTATCCGATCAATTCATAATTTATTATTTTATATTTATTAAAAGTTTTACTAATAAAAATTTATTTTTAATTTTTTTTATAATGATGATGATGATAATGATTAACGTCCACTAAGACCGAATTGGTTTATCGGATCTTAAGAGGGT
>CBVK0100623392.1:0-24698 GCA_900067695.1 Picea abies | reverse complement strand
AAACCCTATTTTCCACGGAGTGTAACTCCAAAAATACAATGACCCACAAGATGAAATTTGTATCACAGCTACTTGGATATGTTTCCTCAACGACCTCCCAATTTCATAGTCTGAATCATTCTAGAAAAAAAATTATTGTGAAAATGGTGAGATGACCTGTAAATAACATACCTTAAAAAGCATCATCAAAAGAATTTATCCTCCTTTGAATTTCGGCCTTCTTTACTTCACCTTCCCTCTGAAATCCTTTTTAGATGTTCTTTGGTTACCTCGGTCACTTCTAGATATTCAATATACTCAAGTGTGATTAAAATGAGAGAGTCTTGCCTCTTATTTATATGTTCATGTAGCTTCCTCAGGGGATTACCTTTTAACCATCTTAACCCACTTTCCTTATTTTAGGGTTAACCCACTTCTAACCACTTGTCCACTTAGTATTTTCTCGATTAAATTTATTATTTAAATAATTTATTCTATATCCACTTTGACTTATAGTACACTCATCACTTTACTTTAGCTCAAGGGGTTACCTTCTAACCATCTTAAACCACTTTCCTTATTTTAGGGATAACCCACTTCTAACCACTTGTCCACTTAATAATTTCTGCATTAACTTTATTATTTAAATAATTTATTTTGTATTCACTTTGACTTATAGTACACTCATCACTTCACTTTATTATTTACCTTCTAAAATGTCTTAAACTGCTTTGACTACTTTGACCTTTTGGGGCTTCTAGATGACTCATGAGGGTTCTCCAACTTCACATGGCCATAACTCTCTAACCGTGAGGAGTTATGTGACGTTCCACATACCACCGGAAATGGCATGACTTGTACTATCCATCTAGAATATTCTTACCTACAAATATATCAAAACTCATACCATTATCCATCAAACAAACTTGGGTCCATTATCCAAACCTTTCTCCAACTTCACATCGCCATAACTCTCTAACCGTGAGGAGTTATGTGATATTCCACATACCACCGGAAATGGCATGACATGCACTATCCATATGGAATAGTATTACCTACAAATATATCAAAAATCATACCATTATCCATCAAACAAACTTGGGTCCATTACCCAAACCTTTGTGCTACCGGACTTTCTTCAAGGGTTGACATCAATGACAACCAACCCAAATAATCAACAAAGGCTGATATAATAATATTGGAATGAAGAGATTAATGTGTCACTTGCAGGAATTGGTCCTGTTTCGAGAGGATACCACTCCTCCTCTCAACCGCCTAGGCTAGACCTAATTAACAACACCCCTCTCCTTTTTACCATTATGTTTTTTTTTAAGAGAACCGAGAGAAATTTTATTCAAAATGTATGTGATAAGTCTCAAAGAGAGAAGTCTTACAATGGAAAAAATCAACATGTATATCACTGGAAAAATCAGGTTGTAGCATTTCTATAGCTACAAGCAGTCTAACAAAATGTATTTGTACTAGATAAGGGCTAAAATAATTTCTTCTATAAATCCTGTAGAAAATTCCTAGTATCAAAATACTAAATCAATACATAAGAAGGATACATAATTGGGGGGTCTTGCTTGTCCCGCCCCCTTCTGGTGAGTCTGGGGGAGAATTTATATCAAGTACCTACCAAGGAGGATTTGGAGAAGAAGCAACATCAGAGATGGTCGTGACCGAGATTGATGGGGATGGAGAGGTTGGCCAAGAATGAAGCTCCTCAACTTCTAAACAGATGGAATCTACCTCGTCACGCAATTGATGATGCCCTTGCCTCTTCTCTATGAGAAAATCCATAGTGGTCTGAATTTTGGATGATAAATTCTTGAGCCTGATATGCATAGCATTCATCGATTCCATCAAAGCATCCTGCTCCTCATCATGAAGCTCCCATCACTAATGTGCAACATCGGAATGTCTATTCGCCATAGCTCCAACTCTTTATTTCGTAGTAGTTTCTTTCTCTATGAACTTAGCCTAAGTATTTGCTAGAAGAATGAGAATGTCAAGGATCTCAAACAAGAAAAAAGGTGTCATAGGCTTGAATACCCATTCCATTCTCCCTACGAACAGTTTCTCTTCATTTAAACCAAATTGCCTATGTGTGTAACGCTGCCACCCTTGAGTATGATTTTTCTCCAACTTCGGTTCCATGAAACGAACCCTTATGCCCCTCATATGAAGATATATGTACCTAAAATGGAGGCCATCATTGATACAAATGGTTGATGCAATCATTAATCGTGTTGATGCTAATAGGGTGTGTGATAGAACTGAATCCATATGGATAAGTGCAAGCCAAAACAGAATACAATTCTAGGAGAAGATCGATAGAAGAGAAAACATGCGTGAATTAAAGAGGAAAGTTGAAAGGACAGAGTGAAGGATGTATGAGGAGAAAGGACAACATGCATGCAGCCTGGAGCACAACGTGCTCAAACTAAGAGCCCACGCATCCTGTCCATGAATACATCTGAGCTGGATGAAAAAGAGCTTAAGACGTGACCTTTGAATGATGGAAAAGAAGGGACGAGGCCCCATTAGAGACCCACATTTAGACCAAAAATAAGTTTCATGTGTTAGATTTAGGGGATGTGGTGGCAGGAAGCTTGGCCATTTATTCTAAAAATTGATGGTTAGTGTTGAATAGCCAAATTGGCTTAAAGATAAACTTTAGAGTTATTATTCTGGAGTACATGGTAAAAATCGAGAGAATGGAAAGCTTATATCTCTTTGAGAATTCTTGTAATGATATTTTTTAACATCAAGTCAGAGGGGAGAGATATTTTCCTAACATGTTTTGTGACATCCTTTAAATCCCCTAGGATGGAGAGAGTTTCAATTCCTTGACTTTGTGCCAGACTTAGTCCTTGTAAGAGGGCATAAGCCTCAACTTGATTATTTGTTGTTATTCCTAGGTTCCATGAAAACGAGAGTCTGGTTTTTCCTCCTGGGGAGAAGATAACCCCACCCGCTCTTGCCACCCCTGCATTTTTACCATTATGTTACTAGATTCAAATTATATTGATAATAAAAGATGGAACTCATGAAACGTCTTGTTGATATTTTCAAAGAAGATATGATTTGTTGCATGAAACATTGAAAGTTCATGCATATAAGTTTGTTAATGATTTTTTTGGTATGTAGCAATTTGATTTTCTCGAGAGTATGTTGGATATTCCTTGTGATCTCAAACTAAATTGTTGATATTCTTATGGTACTCACTAACTTGGCATGTGAACGTTGATATATTTTGTAGTCATTGAATCACTTATTAATGATGAGTCTAATGTTGATAAACTGAGTTGCATGTCATCCATACTATTGTCTTCTTCATTGTAACTAGTTGATCTGGTTGTGATAACTTGAACTATATATGAAAATGCATTATTGATGTTGTTATGACCCTAATGGGGTAGATAGAGGGTTAAATGTATATGCAAGAGAAGTCAGCCTAAGTAGGGGCCCACATGAGTAATGAGTGAGAGTATATATACATAAGGGTTAATATAGTAATTATTATATACATGGACTTGTGATTTGGATATATGTGTGTACATGGGCTATTTGGGAGTTGTTCTGCTAATGCATATGGGGTTATTATATAATTCATAATTATTATCGTTTTGGGGGTTGTGCTTCATGCTCGTATTTGGTGTACATTGTGTGTATGTTGGTTTGTCATACTATTTTAAGTATTGGGTTCATAACTTTTGATATTATAATATACTACCCTTGGTTAACACCTTCAAGACAACACCTTGTTTGATTTTCATTGTAAATTTAGGTAAAGAAATCCAAATCAAGTGGGACTTCAAGGGATTGAAAAAAGACAAACTAAGCTATAGCTTTTTCAAATTTCATCAGTAGACACACCTGAATATCAAATTTGTAGTCCGTACAAGTTAGTGTTTCTATTTAGTCCTGAAACTTGAATAAAATTAGTAGGGATTGCTAAAAGAACAAATATATGGAGATTGCAAGGTCCATTTGAAGTGATATTGGTGCCATTAGAAAGAGGAGACAACAATATATTAAATATCTAAAAATTGTACTGATTAGAGTGAAATTGGAAAAGTTATACTCTATACAAACTTGCTCTCCATATAAGGGTGAAAAACAATAAGTTTTGAGAGAGAGAGACCGTAACTTTTGATTGGAAATTCCAAGTTAAGTGAGATTTATGCATTGTAGAGCACACATATTAAGAAGTTAAATTTAGATTCATTGGTGCATAAATTTTGGAGATACCTCAATTACAAGGTCGACTAATAAAGCAGATCCTAAACAAGATATTAAACATGTATGTTAACTTAAAATTGGCATAGTTTTTTATTGGAAAATCTGATTGAGGTTGTTCAAAAACTATTGGAAATAGGAAAGATGAGGTTTGTGATAAATATTGGGAGGAGAGTGAAGATGGAAGTTAAGGTTTTTTAACTGATCTCAAGTAAGGAAACAATTTATGTTGATATCTATATTTAGGTAAGATAAATATGGAATTGATCATATGTAATGGTTGAATATTGAAAAAGGAAAAATGGAAAATTTATGTACAACAACTTTTTCCCTCTTTCGTTAAGCTCGTGACTAGTGGATGTCTCTTAATTCAACAAAAACTTTTACATGTGGGGAATTTGAAAAATTATTCTCAAACAAATAGACAAATAAGTGAAATAAGATGTTATGTGAAAAATAAAAGATAGGGAAGCATAATAAGAGCTTATGAAGAAGTGTGGTTTTTCATTGTCCAAGATGTAAGTCCTTAATGAAGCACTTATTAAGAAGGTTAGGACTATAAAGCGAAGAAATATTAGCAAATGCAAGAAGGATGAGGATGATTCAAATGAAGAATTGGAAAAAAGAATGAAGAAGTCATCATATTAAGAAACCATAATCAAACATTACTTAATGAGGTTAAGAGAATGAAAAAGAAAAGAAGCATTGTCAAAATTAAGAACAATTTAAGTTTGTATATAAAGAAACTATCAAAAAACGACTAGAGTCAAGAAGAAGAACAAGAAGTTATGCATAAAATCACCATTCAACCTCAAAATTATGAGAACAAATAGAAGGTACAAAAACATCATCAAAAGGAACTCAAGGATACAAAGATCCAAGTAGAGAGGATAAATCCAAATTGGAAAAAGAGACGAAAATATATATTTGAAGTCATTCTCTTGCAAGCAAATATAATTAGAGATCACGAATATAGACTAGAAGATGTCATTGTACCCATAGATAAGATTGATGATAACGATATGGAAATCAAAGAAAAACCATAAAAGATGGAACCATATCAACACCCTTGTTACCAAGAAAGATGGCAAGAAGACAATAAGATCAATTCAACATTACCTAAGAAGAAAATGGAAAAATCAATAATATTCATGGAATATGAAATTAAGGAATCAGTATGTGACATGATGTTATCAAAGACCAACAACCACAACAAATTGTACAAGGCACAACAATGCATTTAATGGAATGAAAAAAATAATATGACAACAAACTGTCAATGAGTAACATTAGAAATAATTAAATATGGATGGATGGTTAATCATCAACAAAAACTAGAGAGTGGGAATATAAAGAAAACATATTACTTGGTTTCATCACACGTAAACCCCTCAACTACAAAGCATCGAGGACAAAGTTTTTCGAAGGGGGTACTATGTGATGACTTTAATGGGAGTATATATGGGATTAAATGTATATGTAGTCTCATTAGGCCTAATAGAAGGCCCACATGTGCAATGACTGAGAATATGTATATATAGAGGTCAAAATAGTCTTATTATATACATGGACAAGTATGAGTTGGATATATGGATGTAACTAGGTTATTTTTTAGTTGTTCTCCCAATGTATCAGGGATTATTGTGTAACTCATCATTATTATAATTTTAGGGTTGTGCTCCATGCTCATATTTAATGTACATTGTGTGTATGTTGATTTGTCATGTTATTTTAAGTATTGGGTTCATGATAAATGTGGCAAACACACTCAACTTGATGAATCACCTCTATTTTTTATCATTTAAACTATCTTTTCATGTGTCTATGTGTTTATTGATGGTGATCTTGTATTTATTCTTGGGATAACAATCTTATTGAACAGATGGTTGAATCTGATTCATCCCATTTATTGAAAACATTATGCTAAAAAACAAATATGGTGGCTCTATTTATAATTATGACTCATATATCACATAGACTCTTGTAATTGACTTATGGCAATTCGATTATAACTTTATATGCCTAAACATAGTGGTTTGTGCTTTTTACAGTTATTTTCTACATTTTCCTTCAACCTCTCTATTTATTGAAAGATTTTTCTCTAAACAGACTTAGACTTTAATATTTTCATGATTTCTTTTAATAATGGTGACTTCTCTTCTTTTGTTGACTTTATTTTATTGAAAGATTCTTTTCTACAGAAACTCATACTTACACAATTTCATGAGTATCATTGATAATAATTGAAAATTGTTCTTTGATACCTTCATATAAACGAACAAGGGAAATAGCTACAAAGCAGCTAGTCGTCCTTCCCTCGTAAGAAGATCAAATCATTATTGTATTGTCGGAATTGGAAAAACACTTAAAAGTCATAAATTATTCTTTGATGCCTTCATATAAAAGAACAAGGGAAATAGCTACAAAACAGCTTGTCCCTGCCTCGTAAGAAGATCAAATCATTATTGTATTGTCGGAATTAGAAGAACGCATAAAAGTCATACTCTATGGAGATTTTAACAGAGCAAATTAAATGATATTACCATTTTCTCCTCATTATTGTATTTCCAAACAGCGTTTTCCTTTTAGAAACAATAAGATAATAAAAAATAATATGAAAGTCTAAATCTCTGCCCCTAGTCCAAGGGATCACTTCTACATTAAATACGATATAGACAACGGAATGCAGTAATGAGATAATGAAAAAACATAGGTACTGACAATTCATGTGCTTTCCATACTGAAATTAGTAACAGCATGTGTTTAAATAGATCTAGATTAACATTATATGTAGTGAATACAAAAGATAAGATTGTATTGTTCAATGGATATGCTCTTTGCGTTCAGTACATTATATACACACGTGATGCATCACTGTAATATTTGAGTGATTTGTTTTTATGATTTCCAGGAGTTCTCGATGTTGCAACCTATCTTATTATTACTCAGAGTTGGCATATAAGGCGTCGGGCATATCCCATGTTGGATTTCATTCCACATTTATAACCCATCAAAATTGGTCAATGAAATCAGTAACTGAATGGTAGAAGAAGATTCTTCTCTACATTGCCCCGTCGGATTGGGACTCAGTCTTATCTTGCCCTTTCTGCATATAGACATGTAAATCTGTGACCACAGAGTTCATCTGGTACTGTCATTGTATTTAGTACTAGCACAGTCGTTAATTTGTGGCTGAGAACGTTGAAAGGTAGTGGTTGATAACATGTATCCCCAATATTATATTGAGAATGCGTGCCCCTAATATAAAATGTTTGTGGTAATCTGTCTGTGGTAATATGAAACGTTTGACTGCATTAGATTGATAAATGGAACGTGGCGATTACACATCCTTACA
The DNA here is from genome assembly GCA_900067695.1 of Picea abies. Taxonomy (NCBI): domain Eukaryota; kingdom Viridiplantae; phylum Streptophyta; class Pinopsida; order Pinales; family Pinaceae; genus Picea; species Picea abies. The sequence goes on along the minus strand of CBVK0100623392.1, from coordinate 17,119 downwards.
GTGATTTTTTAATGTGATTAGGTAAATGTTAAAAAGTAAACATGTTAACGGATGCCTTGATAAATGCAAGAAAGTTATGAACAATAAATCTTATCCATTGATTTTGGAGGACGACTAAGAATATGCCAGCATCTTCAATGCATAGCCATCAGATTAGGGTTTAAGGTTAAATAAAGTTAAAAGATCATTAATTGTGCCCATTGTTAATAGGTATACGCCTTTCAGTGTAATTAACCCAATTATCACTTACAAATTCAAATCAAATGCTATGGCAATTAAGGTAAATTTTTCTTCCATGGGTGCAGTACATAGTACATAATGTATGTAATAAATCCATGTAGTATTGTTTCTTTTGATTAGAACGTGTGATTGATCGATTGAAGCTACGTTGACTTTATTTTGATTTTGTGTGTCATATTGATTGACTGATTTAATTCATTACTAATTTAATTGATGGACAGAGTCCATTTTCTGTTTCATAATGTAATTAGTCAGCAATAGAATGTATGATTCCTAATGGTATTACGCTAGGAATTTTTTTATTGATTGCTACAAGTTCTGGAGCAGTATTGATATATTGTATTTGCCTTATTTTTATAACAATATTTTTATAATATTGTTATAAAAATATTATCACATTTTTATTGGTATATTTATTGGAGATGGGCATAATTAATGATCTTTTAATCTTAAATTCTAATTTGATGGTTATGCATTGAAGATGTTGGTATATTCTTAGTCGTCCTCCAAAATCAATGGATCAGATTTATTGTTGATAACTTCTTTACATTATAAATACATCAGTTACCTTATTTACTTTTTAACATTTATCTAATCATATTAAGAAATTACTGTATCATATGATTGCCACGTTTAAATGATTAACTTTTGGAATTCTTCAGAATTTAATTATTTAACTCAATTAAAATTTCATTATATGACTAGATTTTATTTTAAAATGAAAATTTTTTTTATGTGCCGTAACTCTTTGGACGTTCACGAACAGCGAATTAGCAACTGTGCTAGTTACTAGCACAGCCGGCTAACTCGCGGCTGAGAACGCCGAAAGTTAGCCGGCTAACTCGCGGCTGAGAACGCCGAAAGTTATTGGCTCATGCTCATGAAATGGAACGCTCGAAAATGAAACGCTCCATGCCAATCATTGAATATGAAACATGCAGACAGGTGAGACATACGTACAGCTAAGGAGGAAGTAGTGCCCGTTAATAATCCAAACGTGGCAATTATATGGTGCTACAGTAATTTTTTAATATGATTAGGTAAATGTTAAAAAGTAAACAGGTTAACGGATGCATTCAAAAATACAAGGAAGTTATGAAGAGTAAATCACATTCATTGATTTGGGAGGACGACTAAGAATATGCCAGCATCTTCAATTGTTAACCATCAGATTAGAATTTTAGATTAAAAGATCATTAATCGTGCCCATTGTCAATAGGTATACGCCTTTAGGCGTAATAACAATACTATATTACACAGATTTTATCAAATAATATTCATATACCACTTTTACCTGTGACATGTGCCTTCCTCGAGTCCCGGCATTTAGTTCTTCAGTAAGCGCCACATAACACCCTTGCATGTGACTGTCAAACCTTATGGCGCCCCCTGCGATCGAAGTTTACGGCCAAAACCAATGGAAACCCGCAGCGTAGAGAAGGATACTAGTCATGACTGAGTAAAAAATCTTCGTTATCAGTCGAACAATGAACCTCGACAGTGGTTATGAAAGTTCAATATTTGGCTCTAGCGTTTACTCCATCCTTTTATGGATCCTAACTTGGACGCTTGACTGGTCCCTTCCGTCCCTATATCCCTTCTGTCCCTGTATTCGGCCATTTTTCTCCAGAGCGCTAAGCCGCCCTATGTGATCGATATTCCTAAGCCATCCATGTGATAGATATCCATCACATGCTCCATATTCAAACCAGGCCCAGCCACTTCCTTCACGATCTCAGTGACAATGTCATTTTCAACCAATTTTCGAGAAATGAACGGGAGATAGAGTGGAATCTGGTCGGCCAGCCTCGATGAAGCTAATATTCAACTCTTAGGCTGCCTCAAGCTCGCCACTACTCATTTTTCGCACTTTGTCCAATTTTATTTCTCCAATGGTCCGTGAGTTGCTATCTAAGGCCGTAATGATTTTTTTCTTCTTTCCCTACAATTTTAACAACGATTCGAAATAGTCAAGACTCATGGTGAAAACTATACCCTTCTCCATTTCCATCATATCTTCAACATGCTTAATGCAATCAGCTTTTTTTCTTCCTATGGGAGCTTGAAAAGCTCTCCTTGATACTAACTGCAACTTAGGATAACTGTGTGCTTGAAGATCAATCACACGACAGATGACTTTGTCCAGGTAGTCACAGACATGGATGGTTAAGTCACTGCTCTTCTCAGAGACAAAATCAATATGATTCTTCAACAGGCTTACAAGAGCACACCAATTACAACCCCCGCCAACTGATAAAGTTACATGTTGTTATATCGATTTTAAAAGTAAAAGCGTCCATCTCCTGAGATCGTCGTTTTATCTTTTTTAAAGAAAATAACGATCGTAATGAAAGGAATCTAAATTTTTTCCACGTTATTTGAGTTCAAAACCTCTAAAAACCATTTAAGAGTAGATGTTATACTTTGTGGATTTCAAAACGATGTAGTTTAATTTCTATATGTTTTTTTTTTCATTTTTCCTTCAAAGTTTTGTCTGAAATTTCATCGGGAATTTAGAATATTGTAGGTTTTACTTTTAGTGGTTTAGATTATATATTAAAGGTGCCCTCGGTTTTAAGGGTACTAAACTGATTTATGCATTTAAATGCAATATAAATAATGTAAGAAGTTTGGAAGAGTGATACCCTGCGCCTCTTCCAGTAACATTATTTCCTGGGACAAAAATTGTTCTTCTGATATTGCATTTGATTTGAGAAGATCATGAGAATATGTCTTAAACATCCTACTTAAGCACGCAGTTCAATGCATATCAAGCTCATCAACAAACTCGTTAAAGTTCCCCAGCATTAGTCTATTCAAATTCAACACAATAACAACAGAGATATCCAACGATAAAAGGTCGAGATATGGTACCTCGTATTTTCTTTATTTTATTTTTTACACATAGCTAAGGAATATATATAGATAAAGAAAAAAAATTAGGTAGGAATAAAAATCTCAGAGGAATTTGGTGGTATTAACAAATAATTTGGTGGTCTGTGAAACTAACGCGCCGGCTTCAAAGTTTATACATCTAGACAAATTCGTCAATAATTGGTAAGGTTTATAGAGTACCGGTGGGAGGACTTGCGGAATTTGTTGGTATTGGGAAGTTGTTCGGCTCTCTCCACCATCTCCTCTTTTTCCATTGCGCGCTCTTGGCCGTGGCGTTGATTGAGTGATGCACCCTCATGAGAATTGGAATCCATGAAGACTTCCTTAGTTGATGAAGTTCCTGCATGATTGGAAGGTGTTGATGACGTTCTCCCATGGAAGGTGGCTACTCGCATGCATGGAAGGTGGCGACTGACATGGCTGGAAGGTGGTCAGCTACTCTACAAGCCTTCAAATTGACCAATTAAAAATATTTGAAATTTTGTTTTTAAAATTAATTAAAATATATTTGTATACTCTCATAAATATTTAAAAAAAATACAAAAATACATCACCACTCGAGGTATTAAGTCTAGTCGCTACCATATAGATTAATAAGAAAATCCTAATACTAGCACAGCACTAACTTGCGGCTGGTGAATGCTGAAAGATGGCCGATAAAAAAAAATTCGTCGTCAAGAAAAACATTAGGTTCATGTATGAAGAAACGAAACTGGAGAGTTAAAGAATTCCAAAAGTTAATCTTTTAAACGTGGCAATTATATGATGTTACAGTAATTTCTTAATATGATTAAGTAAATGTTAAAAAATAAACAAGTTTAAGCGTAATAAATTTATAATAATTAAAAAAAAATTAATTGAAAAAAAATAAATAATAAAAATTATTTCAAAAACTTTAGTTACTACACCAACTCATTTACCAAAATACACTTAATAATAGATTGTCATTTACCAAAATACACTTACTCATAGACAATCAACAATGATTGACTGCCAAGCGAATGCTATAGTCCCTAGCCTAATGCAGGGACTAATAAGAATGTTCTAAATGTAGTAACACTTAAGTCACTTTGACAAATTCAACTTTTAAACTTCGTTCTCTTTGTTTTAGTCTAAATAGAGACACATACAATTTCAATTTCACTAAAGTCTTTGACTATGAACTTCAATGTTGCAAAAACGGATCCATATTTAAAATTTTCTTGAATCAAGAGACAAACATGTTTACTTAATCATGCTTACTCGATAAAGTGCCAAAAAAAATTCAAAATTTCAAAAAATAAAAAATAAAACGGTTTTCTCCCGTTGATAAACTTCAAATAAAAGATGAACAAATGTAGCCAAATGTGATTCAAAACTTTTAAATTCTTATATAAAAATAAATGAGGCATTCGAGGCATTCAAAATTTGCTTCATTACTTTCCTTTCAAATATTTATTTCTCACCCCATGTATGTGCACCATCTAGAGGTTGCAAGCCCACTTTTTTTTATTCTCTTATAGGTAAATGCATTGCACCCTAAATTGAGCTTGTTTAAGCACATGTAGATTTCCACTTTGCCTCTAAAATCATACGGTGGGAATATCCTGTGTTAGTCTTGTGAGAATTCCATGTAGTTTAATGAGTTTGGAGGGGTGGTATCTCTTATTCCCCAAGGATTTATGTCCTCTTTTTCTTCCTCGAATATTTTGGGATTATGGATTGAGGTATCTTGCTCTTGGTCCATGTTTGTTTTCTTAAGTTAATCAGAATTACTATCTCATTTCATTTACAATATTTGTGATCTTTCATCTACCTCTACCTTGGTCACATAATGGACTTTACCATTGACATTTTTTTTGTGTGTGTTGTTTTTTAAAACAATTGGCTCTAGTTGTACCTAAGAGAAAAAATTGATTGATAATAGTATACCAACTTGTAGCCAAAATGAAACAACTATTATAAATATCCAAGTAACTAAAATAGAAAGTTAAGAATATTTGAAAAAATGCAAAAAAAACAAAAAAAAATAGTGGAGGCACCTATACACCCTAAAGGGTGAATTGCATTTATAAATGCAAATAATATAGAAAGTCTCCTCCAAATAAACTTGTTGATTGCATTGATAAAACAATAATGGTTACAAATGAGAGGAGGAAACCCCTGTTTATACAGAAATAGGTACAAACCCCAAGTTAAAGTTTAAGTTACTAATAAAAGTGATAAAACACTTATTACATAAAAATTACCTTTTACAGGCATTGAAGTATGATACTATAAAGGCCTAGGAATAGAACATTATTACAAAATCATGATCTCACATACAAAATGATTCACATGCATAAAGTCTACCACCTAATAACTATGACGTGGTTAGACACTGATCCAGGTGGATATCAGTGGCCACCCACCTCTTCCACTGATTCAACACGATTATCCATATTGGCAGATTTGTTATGATTTTCTGGGTCCTAAACTTCTGGGATTGAATTGAGGCCCTAAACAATGTTTTATGGGAAATTCAAGGGCTTGGGTTGAGCCTTGACACACCCAAGTCATGCCACAAAATTGTAGTCCTTAGTTAGATCTTTCCAACAAGTTACTATGCGCCCCAAACAGAGATTGTATGCAAAAGGTGCATCCCTGGGAAGTTGATGTATCAACTAACCACCTTGGGGCCCATGAACTTTTGGTGCTTCGCCTCTTAAGGTTAGGGTTTTGGACCTTTAGGGTTATTGTTTTATGTTAAAATGCCATTCTTTCATCCTATTGTATTGGATTTTGTGAATGAGCGTAGTCGACATCTCTCCCTCTTTATAGATAAGCTACGACCATTCTAGCCAGTTTGTGTTCTACCATATTATGTTATTTTATTCAATAATAGAAGTTGGGATTTCACTGTATTACTATGTTTTCTACTCTATTTTTGTGTGTGTTTCATTTCGTTCCCTTTAAAATCAAGATCAATGGTATCATAGTTATATACTCCTTGTTGTTTCTCGGTGCATGTCCCTGACGAGGTTAGAGTATAGAGAGTTGTGTCTCAAGCTAGTTTCACTTCGGGAAGACTACTCTCGTTGACCCAAATGACCTCCCATGGTGAGGGAAAGAGAGATGAAAGAGAAGGAGATCCTTTCAAGATGTTGTTAAAGGAATCCCTAGTGTAATAGAGGAATGAGATGATGGATAGCTTTGAGCACATCCTTCGACGGTCGTTAAGGCACCTTCAACAAGTAGCCATTTTGGAGGAACGACATCATTCAAGGTACAAGTTAACTTTGATATCCCTTTATTTGAAGGCTAGATAGATGCAGATGCTTTGGGAAAATGTTTAAATTTGTTAGAGGGTTACTATTGTGTCCAAAAAAAAAATTGACATTGAAAATATCACCTTCATGTTCCTTAAAGCCCTTCCCCATGTCAGAGATTGGTGGGAAGGTTACTGGAAGAGACAGAACACAGATGAGTTTATAGCATTCGGGATAGAACCAACTTGGGCAACCTTTGTTTATGCCCTCAAGGAGAAATTATGCCATGTTGGAAACTATGATGACTAGTACATGAGATGGACAACTTTGCATCAGTAGAGAGACCAGAAGGTGCCAAAGTACACCAATATATTCCATACATTGTGCTCAAAGTTGGGTATCAGAGACTCTAAGTGACACCTAGTTCTCAAGTATTGTAGTGGCCTACATAGGTACATCCAAACAAAGATGGATTTCTTGGGAATATCCTCACTGGGAGCCACTTATCAATGTGTTGTCAAAATTGAGCAAAAATTCAAGCAGAGGAATAAGCAGGAGTTTGGGTTTGTAAATATGCCACAAAAGAAGCATGGTAAATTTGCCCCTAACTCATAGAACAAAGGATAGATCAAGGAGATCCAAACTCAAGACAACTAGTCCAAGCTGCAGGAAAACAAGGTTTGGGAAGTCAAAGAAGGACACTAGAAAGTGGTGTGAGTTCTGCAAAATCCCATGGTACAACACTGATGAATGTTACTCAAAATAGTCATTGTTGGTTGAGATTAAAGAAAAAGATTTAGACCCTAACTTGGACAATAATTTAGAACAGAATAAGGGAAAGTGGATCATCGAGGTAGAACCTTGTGCTACCATCACAACCGTAAATATCCAACCAGAAGAGTCAGAGGAGCTTGAGGAGGGGGAGAACCTCTTACATTCATAGATGTGGGAGAACTAGGGGACCCCACTACATTTCATTGTTAATAATGGGAGCTAGAAGAACCTGATCTTAGTCGAGGCCATTAAGAGATTGAAGTTGTTGACAATGCCACATCCCCAACCATACACCATCAGTTGGTTGATCTGTGGATGAGACCTCTGCATCAACCAACAATGCCACTTTTCCTACAACATCAAGCCCTTCAAAGATGAGGTACTATGTGATGCTTCCCCCCTTGAAGTTTGTGATGTTCTCTTAAGAAAACCCTATACGTGGAAACATCATGTTGTTTATGAGTCCTGACCCTATAGTGTCATTGTTACTTTGGGAGGTTATCCCTACAAGGTACCATAGGTAGTTCCAACTATTGTAATTACATTGATCTTGACAAAACAATGATGAAAGGTAATCTCTCAGACTACATAGTTTGTCCTCTTCATGGTTCAGTTAGAAGGTGAATGAAAGGTCAATGCAACCACCACAACTTCAACATAGGGTCTATCTACACAAAAAAAAGTAGGTGGACAAGGTTGTAAAAGAATATATAGACATATTTGCCTCACCTATAGAGGTGCCTCTACATTGTCAGGTCAAACATCCCATTGATTGATACCTGGTGCTCCCTTACCCAATGGTCCAATATACATATGCTCCCTTCTGGAGAATGAGGAAATAAAGTGTCAAATTCATGAGCTCATCCGAAAGTGCCACACTCAACGGAGCTCCTCACCTTGTGAGAGCCCAATTGTGTTGGTGTAGAATAAGGATGGGACATGACGACTCTATAATAATTATAGAGCCTTGAATAAAATCACTATCAAGAACTGATGCCTAATCCCCAAAATTTACAATCTTCTTGATTAGCTTAAGGGTGCCAAGTTCCTTAGTAAGATTGATCTAAAGTCAGGCTACCACTAGGCTTTGACAGAACAAACTGATGTATGGAATAAAACCTTCAAATCTAAAGAAGGCCTTTTTTAGTGGTTGGTCATTCCTTTTGGCTTGACTAATGCTCTAGCAACATTCATGAGGATGATGGATGATATCTTGCAATCGTTCACAAAATATTTTGTGGTTGTATTATTGGATGACATTCTCATCTTCATTTGGACCTAGGCATAACATTTACAACACATTGAATAGGTCCTGAGCACCTTGCGACAACACAAGTTATATGCAAATCTGGAGAAATGCTCATTCGACATGTAGGGAATTCAATACTTAGGATACATCATGGATGAACATGGGGTGCATGTGGACCCAACCAAGAATCAAGTTATCCGCGATTGGTCAACCTCGACAAATCTAGCAGAGTTCCACATCTTCTTGGGCCTCGTCAACTTCTACTATAGGTTCTTGTTGTGGTTCTCTCATATCGCTTGGCCCTTAAGTCAAGTGACCAAGGGTGGAGATAAAGCCAACTTTTCCTAGTCTAAATCACAACATAAATCATTCTAGGATCTGAAACACTGCCTCTTCTCTGCATCAGTCCTCACATTTCCATATCTCCAACAACCATTTGAGATTGAGACAGATGCCTTCAACTCTGTTATTGGTGTATTCCTCACTCGATAGGGACATATGATGACCTATCACAATGAAATGTTATCTAATGTTGTTTGCAGATATCCCACCTATAACAAAGAGATGTACTCCATTGTGCAGGCATGCTGACAATGGAAGCATTATATTTTGGGAAAGGAAATAGTCATACACATTGATAAAAAACCTCTGCAATTCATGTAGACACAAGGAAAATTACAAAATGACCATGATCAGAAGTGGTCCACATACCGGCAACAACTCCACTTAAACATTAAGTACAAGAAGGGTAGCTTCAACCATGTTGTAGACTACCTTATTCAACCCTTAGTTATGGTGCTAACCACAGTTTTTAACTCCTAGAGGCGTGAGACCTACATGTGGCCACAATTATACAATAGTGACCATGACTTCATTTCTACTTATCAAAGACTAAGTGTTGGCAAACAAGTCTCAGACTTCCACCTCCAAGATGCACTCTTGTGCTATCTAGGCCATCTTTGTGTTCCTTCAAACGAGAGTGCGAAGCTAATTTTTGAGGCACATTACAGATCTATGGCAGGGCACTTTGGTGTGGAGAAGACTGTAGTAGTACTTCATAAGTATTTATTCTAGCCAAAGATTCAATAGGATGTTAGCTAATATATCAGGTTGTGCACTGCCTATGCCATCACTAAACTATACATCAAGAAGCAAGTGTTGTACAATCCTCTCCCTGCTCCAGACAAGCCTTGGGATCCAATCTCCATGAATTACATGTCCAGTTTTCCCTCCACCAAACATGGTCATGATTGTCTTTGTGGTTGTTGATCGATTCTCTAAGATGGCCATTTTAGCACCATGTGAAAAGAGTATCATAGCTGAGGCCATTGTTAGAGTCTTCTTTGAGCATGTTTGGATTCATTTTGGGTTACCACAGACCATTTTTTTCAAATAGAGACAATAGGTTCCTCGGTATCTTCTGGTCCAACCTATGGTCTCGAATGGACACCAAGTTGACCAAATTGACTTCCTTTAACCCCCAAACATATGGATAAACAGAAGTGGTCAACATGATGATTATGCATATCCGGTGCATGTACAACTTTGACCATTCATGTACATGGGATGTGAGCCTTCCATATGTCTAGCATAGATATAACAGATCCCTCCACAACTCTATGAGACACAACCCTTTCATAGATATAAAAAATCCCTCCACAACTCTATGGGACACAACCCTTTTCAGATGTGCTTTGGGTTCCAACCATTGGCCCCCATTAATGTAGCTCTTCCCATTCCATATTCATCGACAGAGTCCTCCAACTCTCATACTGAGGAAGACAGAGCAAATGAATTTTTTTAATGGACCCAACACCTCCAACAACATGTTCATGATATCTTACAGAAGGCCAATGCCTAGTGCAAGTAGCGACGTGACCAACATCGGGCTCCACACAAGTTTTAAGTTGGTGACAAGTTGTGTTTTCATTTGTAGAAACATCACCTCACATGCCCCCATAGGAAGCTAAAGCCACTCTGATATGGGCCTTAGACCATCATAAAGGATATGGTTGAAAATGCTTTAGAATTGAGTATTCCTCCTTTCATTGGCTTGCACCCATTCTTCAATGTGAAACTCCTTCGACTGTATTTTCCACCCCTATTGAACACCTTGGACGTGGTTGAGCACTTGGCACCTACAGATCTCAACATTTATTGCATTGAGTAAGAAACAGTTGATCACATTTTGTACACATAGATGAATTGAACCCACCAAAAGAAAATACAACTCTATCGGGTTGTCAAAGCAGGGTAACTTCTCCACTGAGGAAAGTGGATCATGAGGAGTTAGAATTAGCAGAAGTTCCCCCATATGATGAGGAAAATTGTTGCAATGGAGACCATTTCTTCCTAAGGGGGGAGGAATGATCTAGGTGGATATTGATGGCCACCCACCTCTTCCACTGAGTCAACACGGTTCTCCATCTTGGTAGTTTTGTTATGATTTTTTGCGTCGTAAACTTCTAAGGCCATTTTGAGGCCCTAAACGATGTTTTTTGGAAAATTCAAGCACTTAGGTTTTCAGTTGAAATACTTGGGCCATGCCACAACAATGTGGTCCTTAGTTATAGCTTTCCAACAAGCTATTATACACCCCAAACAAAGATTATATGCAAAAGTTGCACCCCTAGGAAGTTGATGTGTCAACTAACCACCTAAGGGCCCACAAACCTTTTGGTGCTTTGCCTCTTAGGTTTAGGGTTTTGGACCTTTAGGGTTATTGATTTATGTTAAAAGGTAATTCTTTCGACCTCTTGTGTTGGCTTTTTCTAATGAGCATATCCGACATCTTTCCCTCTTCAAAGATAAGCTACCACCATTCTAGCCAATTTGTGTTCTACAATATTATGTTATTTTATTAATTAATAAAAGTTGGGTTTTCATTGTATTATTGTGCTCTTTGCTATATTTCTCTGTGTGTTTAATTTCATTCCCTATACAATCTAGATCAGATAAAAAACATATTTTCATTCATTTTGAGCAATGAAAATCTATACTTAATTCATGTGGTCTTGTTGATAGCTCTAGAATTATTATACATCCTCCATTTTCAATCCTTCATGGTAGTGATAAATGTTGTGATGGCACATGGGATCAAGCTCTCTCTTATCATGCCTCTCAAAAAAAAATATTGTACTTGTCAACTCAACTCCTCATTTTCCCTTAAGCTCATTTAATGCAAAGCTTGATTCGACAAGCTAGCTCCCATAATAAGATGCATATGGTGAGTAATCTTTCTCATTTGTGATAATCCAATGGACAAACCTTTATGAATTATCTCTTTATAATTATTATCAAGCAAATCCTTCACTTCTAGTGGCACTTTGATATTTGGGGATTCATTCTTCTACCTTGGAATCAAAACATATTGTAGTGTCCCCAAGGTCGAGCCTCGTTACAGATCATGATATATGCAATGAATTGTAAATGTGCTCTATAGGCTGGTGAGACAAGTTTTGTATAAGCTAGAAGGCTTATGTGTTTGTTAGGCCAGGAAGCCTAAGTGTTTGAGGGCCAGGAGCCTGTTGTTGTACTTGTATGTATGCAGAATAATCAATAAATATAAACACCGCCAGGTGCAGACCGACCACGATGAATGAGTGAAGGGGGACTGAGCATCCACAGAGTGGGCAAGGAATTAGGGGCTGGAAGATGGGAAAGGGGCTAAGTGTTGAGCCTAGGGGCTAAGCCTAGGGGGGCTTAAACCTGGAAATGGTTAGCGAGAGGTTTGAAAGCCTCGGTAGTGAAAAGTGACACTACACATACCATATTGCATTTTTTTTTACATCTTGCAAAAATTCATTGGTTGAAATCAACAAGGGTATGTCGCTCTCTCATTCCTCTTCTTTCATGGGTATCAAATTAAATCATTTCCCATATTTAGAGAATGAAAATGTACTCATTCTTCCATCATTTATGGATCCTTTGTAATATTTCCAAGGAGTATTAGCAATGCATGGCAAGCATCCATGGGCATTACATCACATACCACTTCATCATTGTAATCTCCAATGTGAAAGTTTACCTTACATTGCTCATTCAAAGTGGCTTGGAGACCTTCTACAATGAAGATACATTGTGCAAACGAGGGTGGTCAAAGAAATTTAAATTTAACTTCTTTACCATCTCAATGGACACTAAATTGTCAATGCTTCCCCCATCAATAATGAGCGTGCAACATTTCACCCCAGCCTTGCATTTTGTTCTAAAAATACATTTTATTTGCCACTAACCCCCTTGTTTCGTTTCAAGCTTAAAAAATGCTTTCCTTAGCATTAATTTTTTACCTTGGACCTAGTTTATAGGGGTTATCAATTGAGCCAACATTACTTCTTTTTCCTAAGTTGCATTTTCTTTGCCCTTAATGTGTTCCTGCATTCCCTAGTTTTTTGCAATTGCCCGATGTCCAAAGTTTCCACATTAGAATCACTTACCTCTAGAATAGGGTATTCAATAGCCATGATCTCACCTCCAAATTCTCTTCCTTTACAAGGGTACTATTATATTATTTGTCTCCCTTCACAAGCATTGGTTTGTCCTTGTTCTTGTTTTCCTCTTAATGTTGTTTCACTTCCACTGATAATGCCTTTTTTTCAATATATACAACACCTCTTCCTTTGAGATTTTCTCCTTGAAAACTCCTTGACAACTTATCTTCCATTATTAAGTTTAGTTGATGAGCTCCTCCATTGAGTGCATGTGTGGAAGCTCAAGTACTCATGTTGAATGGTAATATTTAACCCATTCACATACCATTTAACCTTGTCCTCATCTCCATCATTACCAACTTGAATTGTCATCTTGCATACCTTAATGTAGATTCTTCACACTAAAATCTCTTTGTTCAAGGATTTTTAGCTTCTCAAACAATATTTGATAGTAATAAGAGGGGGGAAACTCCCCTCTAACCCTAGAAGTGATCTTGTTCCAAGTCATTACCTTCTCTTTTCCCTTCCTTGTTCTCTCCTTCCATAAATGATCCCACCAAAGTGATTTGTGTCATCTTAGCTTGGTGCATGTAAATTTAACACATCCAAACTCTTCCATTGGCTCAAATTTAAAATACTCATCCAAATTCATAATCCAATCAACCAACTCCTTTGGATTTAGACTCGAAAGTGGAAACAATCATATTTGGCTTTCTCCCCAATTTTGTTAATGCATGGATGATTCTCTCATTCGTAGCTTGTTCCACTTGTTTTAATCATACTACTTCTTCTCACTCATCATCACTCTCCTCCACATTACACAACCTCCAACTCCTCAAATCTTTGTCATGGTACTTGCACCTCCTTTGCAATTGTACCAACAATTACACTAATTCCATCTCTTGCACAACCCCTTGTTATTTTTCTTCTTTTTCTTCCCCAATCAAAAGTGACTTCTCTTTTAGCCATATAGGTGGCTATGAAAACATGATGGAAACTATGTGGTTAGAGGTCATTGAAACCATTGTTAACCACTCTCCCATTTAGAATAAACATGATTGAAGCTTTACATATATTTTTCATAAGTACCTTGAAACTTTAGGAAGCAATGATCTTTATTCTTTTCATCAATAAGTGAATGACAATGCATAAACACATGGTCATAAAACAACTTTCTCAACCCTTTGGACTTTCTCACATGTTCCCTATAATGTACTCAAACAATCTTATACCCATAAAATCACACATGCAATCACTTGCACGGAAATAATTACATAATAAAAAATGATATCCTAATACACCAACAACCCACACCTCCAAACCCCCCTTCAAAATAATAATAATAATAATAAATACATTATTACACTATTTGTAGTGTGGCACATTTAAAAAAAATTGGACATTGAGTATCCCCACCAAGTCTCCAAGGTGGGACTAGTTTACTAGCATACCCTAGAATAATAGAGCATCATGCTCGTTATTGGGTTGTACCTTCATCAAGATTGAGAACCTCCATGTCATTGGACATTTATAATTGGCATGACATGCTTTGGTCTTCAACTTGTAACCTCTTGGATCCCAAAAGGATAGGAGGAATTTGGGTGAACCATCTTTCCTACATGCCTAATCCTTCGTGTGCCACATGCACACATTATGAAGTGGCCCTGCCACAACTTCATTCATAAATTTATGTCCACTATTTTTCACTTGACTCCAAAATTTATTCCCACTATTTGATATGAATGTATGCCTTGTTATCCCGCCCCCATGCCAGGGATAACTAAGGAGATGATGTCTTGAGGCCCTCAGGTTGCAGACATTAAGGAATTAGGGTTGTTGACTAATCCAAGTCAATGGGTTAGGGTTTTGGATGTCGTTGGCTCCTATATGTTTATTGTATTGTAAACAATTTATCACTGTGAATGAATATAGAATATGTTGGTTTTCCTGGTTTGGGTTTCCACGGGAAAAATCTCTGTGTAATGGTTGTATTTTCCATTGTATCTTTTCTATTTTTTTTACTGAAAATCTGATTGCAATAAATATTGTACAAGGTTAAAATGTACAATCCCTAGGTTAGGGGATAGCATTGCCTTCATGACAATCAACAACATACAATGAGAAATGTTTATCCTATTCATCTAATTATCACCTCACTATGGCAACGATAACTTGTATAATGTAGGTGCACAACAATGAAAAATGAAAACTCTATAGAAAACTTCATTGGATGCACACATATCACATTTACATCGAAGGTGTCGTTGAAAAGGAACATCTGTAGCAACAAGGGTGAAATGAAAAAAAACATGATGTTGCAAGCAATGATGCACATTGTATGTTTTAAAGGGGATTCCTAGTTTTATGATGCTAGTTCTACGTGTGTAAGGAGTCCTAGTTGGTTCTAGTATTTGTAAATGAATACAAAACCCTTTTGAATGGCCTTAAGGGATTCTCCCAAGTAGAACTCATGGATCCTAGGAGATTATCAAATCTAGGATGAAGGATTGGTTATAGTCACGGTGCAAGTGAAATGAGGAGCATGGTTTTGAATATTGGGGTGTGCCAAACTTCTTTAATCATAAAGATCATTATTGTCTTATGCATTGGGTCAAGATTGTTTTGCATAGTCATCCTCCATGATTTTTTTTATAGACCATGCATAGGCAAATGAAGATGGATGCTACTCTAGAGTGTAAGGTGTTTTGTGTGAAGATTACAAAGAATGGAACAAACAATTATGAGAAATATGAGTCAATGACTTCAAGAATGAAGGTTGAGGTCATCCATTGTGGGGTATGTTATCCCCCATTTCTAGGGATAACTAAGGAGATGATGTCTCGAGGTCCGCATGTTGTAGACATGGAGTACCGAGAGGCATATCAACACACAAAGCCCTTCACTCACCACATATCACCATCCGATTGATGGCAACATCATCCACCACACCCAGCTTGGCTCACAGAGGAAAGTGGGTCTTGCTCCATGAGGTAACAAGTCTGGTGTTCTGGTAAGTTTCATTCTAATAAATGAAGCATTTGAACATGTTGCAAAGGGTCCTTTCTTGATTTTGAAAATATTTGCTTGGAAAATATCACTTTTGCCTCATTTCACCTTGGTGGCTGACATGTTGTCCTAGTAAGTGGTAACCCTCGAGTAAAGGATTGTTACTAGGTGGTCTCCTTGAAGGGTCATCATACCACTCTCGCACATACTTATCACTTTCCATACTTTTTCCCTTTCATTTCCTCATCTTTTGGGTTTTCGAGCATATTGACCTAAGAAGGGCTTGTACCTTATTTCATGGAAAGAAGGGGCTAAAGGCCCGGAGGTAGATTGCAACTACTATAAGAGAATAAGAACCTAATGTTGAAAAGAAAGTGAACACAACAAATGAGGACCATCAAAAGTCGATCCAACTTGAGCTCTACCTACTCAGCGCCCACCCCAGTCCCAAATTGCAAATGCTAAATCTTGAAACATTATAAAGGGGACTAGCAAATCACAAATAAATGAAATCAAGGATTGGAAACATGGCTAAAAAGGGGTCTTGGAAAAATAGCACCTAAATAGTTGGTAACTCAAGAGCAAGCGCACCCTCTACATAGGCACGCACAAATGAGACAATATGAGCCCTTGTATGTCAAGAAACCCCATGCTCAGAAGTCACACCACCATCCACCTCATACTCTTTACATGACTTAGAGAGCGTCCTCTTGGAAAACACTCCTTGACTTGGGGAATGATCTACCCAATAGGTCACCATGGCAACCCTTCCATACTTAAATTTGGCAAGTTGTAAAAGGTCTTTGAGCATTTGTTTATTTTGAAAGGGGGGGATTTTATGCACATGTTTGGGTGGTTCGTTTATTATATATGGCTTACTTGGCATGATACTTGTGACTTGTGGACCCTTGGAGGGCGAATTTGTTTGTATTTGCAGGGATTTTCTAGGTGAAATTATTTCATGGAGGCACAATGTAATACCCCTAATCCGAACCCCAATTGTAAATGAAAATGTAAAGGTACATATAGGTTGGTAAGTCATTGGCACCAAGTTTTGGTTCAATTTTGCACACACCTGAGTAGTGTGCAAGGATTGTTTACAAAAGAAAGAGCGCACACATTCCACGGTGTTGCACACACCTGAGTAAGTGCGCGTGGATTGTGCATCAAGGCAAGAGTGCACACATTTCATAGTTTTTCGCTCACCCAAGTAAGTGTGTGAGGATCACCTTGAAGTACACATCAGACCAAGTTGTGTGTGTGTGTGTGTGTGTGTGTGTGTGTGTGTGTGTGTGTGT